>JASDQU010315626.1:2927-13316 GCA_032191745.1 Picea mariana
GATAAGTCTTCTAGGGTTATTATCCAACTCATTAGGGTTTCTTCTTGCTTCTCGGAGTATTCTATTCACGTTAGGTTTACACATGGAGGTAAATACCTCATGCATCTACCATAATATCAACACTCCCTCCTAGCTAGGGAGGTATTACAGGTAATGGTCTTGAGCACAAAACATACCATTCACCCGGTATCATCAACATAGTCATCTAGACTATCATCATCACCATCAGTGTCATCATCTGTATCATCTCTTGAAACCATACTCCATCTGAGTAATCATACATGATTTTGGATAAGTCACTCACACCATAGAGTGATACAAGAGTCATTCTTCTGTCCTAGAAGAGTAGATGTTCTGAACTGTTTTTCGTCTGGGAAATCTTTGTCCTTTAATCATTTATCTGGATGATAATCATTTACCAAACTGCTGATAGTATTCAAGGTAATCAGAAAAAAATAGAACACAACTGTGTCTATCCATAGTAGTACATAACTACAATCCAGTGGTACACTACCACACCAAGTATCAAACAAGTACTTGATCAATAACGTATAGTCATGAACAGTGGAACACATCCACCACAGTAGTATAAATATACTATCATATAGTCTTCATAATAATCATTTGGTATCAACCTGCACAGAAACAATGTTATGATATAAACTGAATCATCTGGGCCAATCTTTCACTCACATATGTGAGATCTGAAAGAATATCTACCCTCAAAGTAGAACATCAATGATGGGCTATTTTCCTTATTCTTCTCAAACAAGGAAGAATGATTGTTCTAATTTATGAACCTGGACTATTCCTCACCCTGGTCCATTCCTTCAACACTAAACAAAGTGTAACCTAGAGAGAGTGAATCTTCCCTAAGGAATGCTTGTCCCTGATTGTTGATCCTGGACCATTCCCCACCCTGGGCCATTCCTCTGGCACTAAACAAAGTTCAACCTGGAGAGAATGAATACACCCTAAGGAATGACTGTTCAGACCATTTCCTCTGTTAACCAAAAGAGGAAAATAATATCATGTACCAACCTCCAAAATGGACCATTCCTCATGTTAACCACAATGAGAAATCGTTTTCCAGCGAGGCAGACCAGTCTTCTTGAGTAACCCTCAAAAAGAAATATTGCCCTAGACCAATCCCCATGTTAACCACAATGGGAAGTCATTGTCTATGGTAAATAAATAATCTGGACCATTTCTCATGTTAACCACAATGGGAAATTGTTGTCCATCAGAAATCTCAATCCACCTTCCGAACAGGAAAGAATCCACTCATCCTGGACCATTCTTCGAAATGAAAAATGATTGTACATCAACCAATAATATAACAGTGCTCCCTCCCAACCTGGGAGTCATCTCTTCCTTTTTCAATAAGTAAGTCGTCTCCACGAGCTCTAGCTTGAGTACGCAAACTCTTTCATCTTGGATAGAAGCTTTACCAAAATGTCTTCTTATCTGCTCATCTATGGAGATATGTATTGGAGAACCACTTTCTCCTTTCTGAACTTCATTATGGATAATGTAATGCTTGATTTCAATTGTACTTTGGTATGGAACATTGGTTTTCTCTGTAGCTCTGATCAATAGAGTATATCATTGTTGGAAAACTGGAACATATCCATGTGGCACTTCTTCTGTCATAATGAGATCTGATCTACTGAGTAATCATCTTGATACAATATCTCTATTATAGAAAATCTTCACCACGCTTTTGCTATGCACTGGAGGTTCTCCATCATGTTGTCTTCTTCTATCTGCATATAAGGGTCTCTTTCTAGTATGCCTCAATGTATTGAGGTTGCTCTTCATATTCTCTTTATTCAATTTCTCTGGAGAACATTCTTTGCATTCATCTGATGTAGAAATCCAACTCATGGATGTTGCATATGATATAATGACTCATATAGAGATATGTCTGGTTTACTGGAACAAGTAATCATCATAGTCTTCTCCCTCCATCTGGGAGAACCTCGAGTTCTATATCTCACAATGATTTCATTCATAAGTCTTCCATACACTAGTATTCATCATGACTTTTAGTTCCTCTGCTTGATTTCTTTTATTGAGTTCATATCAGGCTGACAATCTTGTGATTCTTGATACAATGACTGGTTGTTCTGGATTCTCTTTCTTTCTTTGAATATTCATGTTCTTCCTTGTGTTTATCTCTTGGGTCCATGGAAGAGATTTCATGCCCTAAATATTCCATTTCTTTCTTTAATCACAAGATCATGGATGTGGATGGACAACCAGGGATACTTTAAAGGATTCTCTTTGAAGAAGACTTCTTCTAAGGTCGGACTGAACTCGTACTGCCTGCTATCATGGATATATATATTTTATCATCTTCAATGTATCATAGGATTAGCTCCCTCTTAATCCTTTCTTCATGTATGAATACATGCTCTTCTTTATGGTGATATATAATCGACTCCCTCCATCTAGGAGATTCCACGCTTCCATCTTCATCCTCATTCCCTTCTACAAGATGTTATAGGTCTTTCTCCAATTTCCTCTTGATTGCTGACTTATTTCTGTCTTTGCTTCTTCTAAGTCTCTTCATGATGGATACATGATTTGTTTGACGTATTTCATCATGTGTATTATCTAATGATATCCATCCTTATCTTTTTGTTCTTCCATAGGTACAGTTCTTCTTGGAATACATTATCTTCCAAGAGATAGATATACAAGATATGTATAGAGATGATGCAAACAAGATATGTACAAGAAATAAGAAGAGTATTATTACCTTTAGAAGAAGAAGTCTCTTTCATCCTACTTAGTCTTCTTTGTAGGTTCCTTTTGTTTGATAATTTATGATTCATGTTTCTCCTTCCTTTTCTTTATCTTAGGACAATGATTCTTGTAGTGACCATACTTTCGACAGTTGAAGCATTGTATTTTTGAAATATCTTTCTCTTGATTTGTCTTCTTCTTTGAACCAAACTTCCTTTTTTTCCTGAAGTTCTTGAATTTTGTTGTGAAGGATTGATCATCATACTTCTTTTGGGGTTTCTCTTTTTCACTGATCCTTGATTCTTCTTGAGCACAACAAGTCCAAATTTATTCAAATGTTGGATACTCCTTTCTTGTGTTCATGCTTGCAGAAAATGCATCCCACGTCTTGGGAAGACCATTGAGTACTATGTTTACCAACTCCTTCTCTAAGATGATCTCTTCAATAGCTTGTAGTTGATCTCTTAACTGAGATATTCTCACAAAGTATAATGTTATGCTGCCATCATCATTCATCTTCATGTCATGGAGCTCATTCTTCAGACCCATTACTTGTCCAATGTTTCTGACTGAGAAGAGGTTTGTTAGGGAATCGTACATATTATTTGATGAGTCAATATGGGAGATGTAGGGTATCAAGTGGTCTTTGATAGAGTCCACTATGATACTCATGGCATTGATTTCACCGTCTTTGAAATTCTCCATAGCTGCAACGTTCTGCAGTTCCTTCTCTTTTCCTTCTTCAAACTCTGGTTTCACGATATTTCCTTTCACGATATCCAACACTTTATTCTTGGAAAGGATGAGGTCAATCCTTTTCTTCCACACTATGAAGTTAGAAGCTCCATCTAACTTATTCTCTGAATTCATAGAGTAAGTCATGGCTGCTTTGAATTGGTCAAACCTAGATTTGACCAAAAACTCAAACTTCACGTCTTGGCTTGTTGAGAGTACCAGGAGATGCGCTAGGCTAGAGCACAATGATCTGTCTGGAGATTAGGTCAATCCCTTCACTTAAGGTGCCTCAACGAGAGGATTAGGGTTTTTGCAACTGCACCTGCTATTAACCTTAGCGACAGTGATATGGTGACTGCTCCTGCTAGAAACCCTAGTGACAGTGCTATGGTGATTGCTCCTGCTAGAAACCCTAGCGACAGTGCTATGGTGTCTGCTCCTGCTAGAAACCCTAGCGACAGTTATTCATTGAGCTTAATATCCTTACGATTATGTTTCCTTCCAGCGGTTTAGACTAAATGAAGGAGGTGTGGGACCATAAACTATTAGAATATAAAATATTGTGCTCGTTTTACCATTGACAATACCCTTGTCACCCAACCATAGGTCGAAGCCACCCTCCGAGCACCTTAACCTTGACAAAGAATCATTATGGAAGCAAACCCTAGGCTAGATATCCAAACAAAGGGTAGCACACATTTCCCCAAGGATAGCGCATCAACAAGAGCTGATTAGATAGTCCAAACCCTAACCAAGAGATAGTCCAAGCCAAACGTGATCTGTTAGCTGCAACAACTGCAATGGCAGCTCTCCCCGAACCCACACACAAGACTGGGCACTGCAGTGCACACAAGTTGCTGCTCTACAATTCTGAGACTTTCTACCAAAATGAGAACCGACCTCCTGTATTTATACTAATTCTGGCTAACTACCTGGGTTGACTTCTTATTCTGGGTATCTGTTTGTTCAGTATATTATTATTTCTTCTGTACAACTTCTTCTCTTGGAGGCTAATAACCTAATATAAATTATCTTCTTGAGTCGATAAGTCTTCTAGGGTTATTAGCCAACTCATTAGGGTTTCTTCTTGCTTCCCGGAGTATTCTATTCGCGCTAGGTTTACACGTGGAGGTAAATACCTCCTGCAGCTACCATAATATCAACAAGATGTACACTACATTAATTGGATATTAGGCCTAGGGTTTTCTTCCAGAATTATTCTCTGTCAAGGTTAAGGTGCTCGGGGGTGGCTTCGACCTATGGTTGGGTGACAATATTGCTATATTGTCTATGGTTAAATGAGCACACCTATTTTTCTAACATTTAATTCCATCTTTTGATTTGACTTCCAGTATTTCCCCTGAGTTTAATTGACTCTTAGATTTCCTTGGGGATTTCTCTTTGAATTTTGGTGAGGGGTTGGTCAATTCTGGTCACATACTGAAGAATTTTTACAAGTCATAAGATGCATGGGATTCTCTATCTAAGTGAACATTCATGAAGTTCTCAGCTATAGGTATGGAATGATAATTATGGTGGAACACATGTTCCTGTTGTGTGTATCATGATAATCCACAAGTATAGGAAAGTGTCTATCCACTCTTTTATTTGAGATCCATATGCTTCACATTGATAAAAGATTCCAATACTATGCTAGTTTTTGGGGAAACCTATGGGTTAAATTAAAATGCATGGCATATACTCAGAAAATCAAAGAAAAACTTGTATCACCCCGCTTCCTTCACCCTATGTGCATATGCATATCTATATCTAAATTTAAAAGGGTGAGAATTTTATGAAATAAAAAAGGAATTTGAAAGCACTATCAATAGTGTGGGAAGTACAAGTAAACATGTCGGGGCTATGGACGCTTGCTAGCAGTGGGGCTATGCTAGTATGGTACCGAGGAAACTTCGTCGGGGCTATGGATGCTCACTGACAACGAAGAAATGTCGGGAAAAGAGAGATGAAGAACACACTTAAGTAGATGTTTTATTGTTTTAAAAGTGAAAACCCAAGGTTGAACCAAAACCAATCTGAAGTGTGCATCTAATAAAATAATTTATCTCATTAATTGGCTCTTTAAAAAGTGTGTGTTAGATTCCAAGTACTAGAAAAATTGGGTTATATCTTTTATAATTTTGGCATCATTGTGGTACCCATGATTACTGGAAACTTGTTTGCAGTTTGTTGAACTTATCTTTAAAACTCAAATATAAAGTATAGGCCCTAGACTTGTATTGACAGAGATAATGGGTTCTTCTAGTGTGTCACCATTTTTTGTGGCCGCAATAACCCACCTTTACTTTTTCTTTTACAAGTGAAATTAAAGGGCCCCCCTACTAACTTTTCAACCATATTGCCTAATCCCTTATTGCTTGAACCTAATGTTATGTCTTTGCATACCTTGAGGGAGTTGGGGGTTTTATCTTATTGTATGATTGTTTTGATGGGTGTTGATTGTTCCATTCGATCTGATGATTTTAAATGTCTTCATAATGCTTATTTACCTACGATGTTTTGTTGACATTTGTTTTAAAATATTCACTTATTCTGAAGTGTTTGGTGATACTATGTGTCTGCAATGTTTGATGTTCTATTGTAGGTCCTGGATGAGGTTGTGGCTAATTATTTTTTGATTGACTAATTCAAATTCTACATCTTCTTATTGACATGTTATGCTTCATGACTTCATACTTATGTTATTGCATATCGATTCTACTCTTCTAATTTGAAATAGCTTTTGTAGTCTTATAAAAATCATCTACAGTCACCATATTATTGTTCAATAAACCTAACACTCTCTTATAAGTTTGTTTAAAGGAAGGGAACATATTGTTTATTGTATTGTCTAGTCTTATTTTCATTGCATGGTTGATCACATTCTTTTGTTTTGCAGGAGCAGGTGTCAAAGGACACTTTTTTCACATGACCACTCCAACATTGAGAAGCATATGGGAAACTTGTTGATCCTTTTCTAGAACCTTGCATTTGATCCTTACCGATCTTCCCCTTTTCCTCTTTCCCTGAGTTCCTGAGCTTCCAAGGCTATTGGATCCACCTTTCCTACATACCTATCCCCAAGCCTCTTTGGATTGATCTCTACCAGATTATTCTTTTGGACTTCCCTCTCTCCTGAAACCTAGGCCTAAGGTCTGTTGGGTTTTCTCCTTATTTTCGTCTATTATTTCCTCTAACCAAATATCATAGTTTTATTTTTCCCATCGAGAGATTTCCAACAAATGTAACCATTCTTAAATCTGAGTTCTGGATCCATGATTTATGGCCTCCTAAAGTTTCCTAAGATAAATCTCACCTTTTCTTCCCACTCCCACATGGAATCCATGTCGATCACACTCTCTTGTTTCATATGACATGGAGCTAACGTTGATGTGGCTCTCACCACCTATCCTCATCATCGTCGTGATTTTTTCTGACTCTTCTTCCCAGCCTTCTGATCACATAATCAGAAAAATACATTGGAGCTTCATCGTCCTTGGAGTTCACTCTCTTCATTTGTCAGAGTCCTTCTCCATCGAATTACATCTAATATTAATATCACAAATCACTCCAATGACCCTCCCCCAATGAATGGTTGGGATTTCATTTCACTCACTACTCGATTGACGACTTGCATTCTTTCTCAGAAATTGATGGCGTAATGTCTACACTACCCACAATACATAAATATATTTCAGTTCCTCATTTTGAGAATGTTCCTTCACTKCCTCAGATCGAATCAKTGTCTTCTTATTTCACATARCAATGKTGTTCGCATCTAAATTCTTTAGTGAATTACGCATGCTCTTTTGAAGCTAAGTCACTTTTCCTTCTAAGAAACCAACATCAGAATAGATTAAAGCTTAAGAGGATTTCCAAAGAGAAACGCTCCTGATCTGTCGATCTTTTCCCTGAGTGAACGGTCGGATCTTTTTCATGAAAAAATATTCGGGTTATAATTTTGGATGGTCGAAGTAAACACTTCAAACGGTCTCCTTCAGACTCTGAATGAATTTTAATTGTGACCATTGATCGTCAATGAAAGAACGATCCAAATATTTTCTGTGAAAAATGGAGCTATGAGGGAATATTCCTCGATATCTCTTGTCGATACCTTGAAACTTCACAAATTTTCTGGACGTCGAATGATTAGCTCCGACTACTCATCATCACTTTTTTCGGGCTTTAACCTTCATCATGAAAATCTTAGAAGGAATATCATTTGATTATTTTCTTCGATCCCTTTTCACTGACACATTAGAGCAGACTGTGAAATATCTCCCTTGATGGATGATGTATATTTCTCCAGATCTGTTAAACGAATAGATCTTGCTCTCGGAGTTAATACATCGGGATGGGAATTGAAAAGGAGATAGGAAGAATTTGATGCAAATTTGTAAATGAACACTTTACCATTTTCGAGGTTTGATGGACAATTGACTAGAACCATTGATCTGGTGGATTTTCTCTTTTGTAGGTTAAAGAGTTAAGGGTCCAGATTAACCCATGGGCCTGGTCAATGGATTTTGAGTGAGTAATTTTAAACAACCATAATTTTTTCTACAAATGTCGGAATGAGGCCCATGATACCTCATTGGAAAGGTATTTTATAGAGGCATGCAATGGTATGGGTATCTAGGTCAAAAAAGTGATATAAAACATCAGAAAATATAGAAAATTGACAACCATGGATTTGGGGGTGAAATGGCCATACCAACTTCAAGCAGTCATATCCAGTGATATGAGTAATGAAATCAAACCCATGATAGATAGATATAAATATGGAGAAGAGAATAACAATATGGAATAGAAAATGGGGGAATATTAAGAGTGCAAATTTCTTGAAAATGAAAAACACAAACATAACCCAAATTCAAATGAAGAACCGGACATGCAAACTTCAAATAATCTTATCTTGAGCTACCAACAATGAAATTGAGCTAGGAATAGATAAATGGAAATATGAGACAGAGGAGAACAAGAAAAAATGATATCATTCAACATATCAGAGCCAAAAATGCCTAGAACAACACAAGTAATTCAGAAAACAACCCAACATGCAGAGTGAATAATACATTTAAATAGATATCATTTGTAAACTATCATAGGGCGATTTTAACCACCGGAGAGTCTCTTCAACTCCCATTTGTAACTCATACATCTACATTTTCAAAATTCCAGAGAAATTTGAAATGTAAAAAAGACAAAATTAGGGAAAAATGAAACTAATGGTCATGAGAACTAAAGAGTCTCTCTCTTGTTATATAAAAGGGAGCTAGTTGAATGTATCTGGACTTTTTCCCTTTGTAACAAAAGATGGTACTTTTACTTTTGAGGAATAAAGAGTAGGAGGAATTTCATAAATTTGTGGCTTTAATGGATGTAGTAGAGACTACTCTTGATGCATTTGTTTTTTTCTTGAGTATATAGGATCCTGTTGTATGAATTTTTTCTCCACTTTGTTTTATTTACTCGGGTTGTCACATGTTTCTTCATGGGTACACAAATGATGTTATAAATGGATTGTTCAACTATTTGTTTATGCATCTGTAGCATTATTGCTTTCATTTACCATTAGAATACATGCATTGTTTTTGGTTCTGATGGTTATCTTTCTCTGTACTCATTCTATCAGTTTTTCTCCCTACATAGGTTAGAATTAGTTATATTAGATTAGTTTTCTTTTGTTAGATTAGTCTTATAATTAGTTAGAAATATTTGGGAGGTAGACTGTTGTATTTCCCCTTTCATTTCTTTTAATTATGAGCAGTAGCAAGGCCCATAAACCCGCGGGAAATGCTACCACAAATGAGAGTAGGTCTGATTGGGACCTTCCATCGGGTGTTTTCCCTCATATGATCGAAAGGGTCATTCTATATCATCAACATAAATGGCACTAGAAGGAGCGCCAGATGATAAGTTAAGCCTGCAGATTCTTTCTTGTTAATTTTTGTTTTAATTTACTAATGGATCCATCCCATATCCATTTATGGAGGTGTTTTTCTGGTATTGTACCTCTGAAACCTCCTAGAAATATTTTACATCTCTTGCCGCAACTAAGATTTGATGGCGAGGGTGAAATCTCTACATTTTAACATGCTTTTAATTTTTGGAAATTTTGTGGTTCTCACAATATTACTGATAGAAATATCATATGCAGGTTAGTCACTATCACTTTTGCAGGCCTGGTCAAGAGTTGGTGCAAGACTTTTCCGATCGTCTCTATTCACTCATGGGAACAAATCATATGTGATTTTTTGCATGCTTTTGAGGGTTATGATTATGATAATTTGTTCGCGGAAATTTTAGAGCTTAAGAAGAACAGAGATGAATATCTTGCATATTTTATTATCAGATTTTCTCATATTTGATATAGGTTTCCTTTGGATGATAGGCATGTTATTGCACAATTTGTAGTTAGGATGGAATATGGATGAAAAGAGATCAAACTGGCGTAATTGAACCACTCCCACCCACTGTCACCTCGATGTGAAGGTTATTTCTATTTAGGGAGGTAAGGCCTAGGAGAGACGTCCCCGATGACCTGGGGTTTTGAGAAGGCAAAAGGTTCGAAGGCTAAAAGATAAATTCCCCCTCACAAGTCACCACTGAGTAGATAGTCTGGCTAACCAACCAAATAAAGAGAAGTATAACCAAAGAGAGAGGTGTACCTTCCCGAGACAAAGCAACAAGAGATATATATGCAAGCTTAATTGTTTGGTTAGTACTTCATATATTTTAATGACTATCTGATATATAAGCAATTGGAGAAATAAAATATTGATGAAGTCAATGTTTGTACAATAACATCAATTTATAAGATCACTTTTTCAATAAATGTTAAAGAAACCTGGCATTCAAAGTAACAAATTAACACTTCACTAGGTAGTTCCTTAAATGACG
>JASDQU010315629.1:0-13373 GCA_032191745.1 Picea mariana
GGGTTTCCACGTAAAACACTGGTGTACTGTGTATGTGTATGATTGTTCATTTGTTCATTGCTTATTTATTACTGCTCATTATTGGATAATAATTCTACATTGATATAACATTTGAAGAAAAAGGATTAAAATTACGTTATTACTGATTCACCCCCCCTCTCAGTAATCCAACATCACTCGTGACTTCGTTTACTTCGAATACGCTAAATTGAGCTAGATATTGCAACTTTTGATGCTAGGTGAGTATCAGGGATCACCGTTCAAAAAATAAAATCAATGCATATTTTCTTCGTGGGTTATTGTCTTTTGAAACTCCTGATACTGAAAACGTTTCAGAAGTTGGCGATCGACGATTATTATTTCATTTTCATTCAATGCTTATTCTTTCAACCTTTCATCGATGCCGAGAGAAATGGTCATCAATGATATCCTTGTTGAAGCTCTTTCGTGAAATAAAACATCTGTTTGCTGACATCGACGAAGATCGGGGATTGACAAATTTGGTTCTCTCTAGCATTTTCTTTCACGCTTAATCCTTTCTGATGCTAAATTCCTTAAGCGTGCCTGAGAAAACTTTGACAGTCATTTCTCTAATTCAGATACTATTATTTTAAGTTAATGATTTTTGTATGTCCAAGCAAGATTTTAAATACTTAATGAGAATTAAAAAATGATAAGAAAAGGACACATTTTTCCTATCGGATAGTGCCAAAAGATCAAGTGGTACCCAAAATATGAAATTTTACATAGACATTTTAGGGTGTGTTGAGTTCTCAACAGGAGGTTAGGTGACTCCTCAAAGAATTTCTATCTTACAACTTGTAAATCTTGATCTACTGAGAGGTATTGACTTTCAAATAAAAATGTAGCTACAAAGTTCTGAGTCATACCGTACCAATCTGAGGTGGTGAGGCACAATTTTGATTGAAGATACCAATTAATAGGCATTATGTCCAAAGTGTTGATGAATTGATGCACCCACTGCTCTTGAGGGATGCTGCTCCATACCTCCTCACAACTTCTCACATGGTCCTTCGGATAACTCTCACTCGTGTATTGAACTTTTCACCATTCAACTTGTTCTGAAAAGCGCATTGTCATCAAAGTGCGACATTGCACCCAGTCCACGATGTTCTTCTTATGTGTTCCCCACCATCTTGTTGGCATTATTTTTAAAGCTTCATCCCGTGCCAACAATTGCTATTGTACTGGTACAATTTCTTCAAATTTTGACAATAATGTTTCTAAATGATTTAAACCATCAAATGTGGGTACATTGCTTACTTCTGTGCCAATCCAATGAACTTCCCTAGTCAATCTAGCACACCTTCTTGTAAAAAATTAATACATTTTGTTATACCAGTTCTCTTGTACTTCTTATGAATCTGATAAGCATGTGTTGTCACTTTGCCAGCTTCAGTTCCCATATATTGTAGGATTAATGTCATCATGTTGTATTGCTATAAATTTATATATGTTCTCTAGTTCATAAGCACGGTCTTCTTCTCTGATGGGTTTTGTGTATCTACGAACTTCATAAGGATCCAGAGGTGCAATGACCATAATTCCATCACCTTCGAATGTCATTATTCTTTTCTTTAAGTCAACAAAAGTGGAATTGTTGAAAGCCCAGTCAATTCCTAACAGCGTAGGATAAGGAAAAATATCATCAACTATATCAATCACCTTGAAATCCAAAAATGTCCTTACCCCATCAATGTCCATAGGGACATGCTCCAATATCCCAAAGGGGCTTACTGCCTACTGATTAGCCATCCTAATCCTGATAGGGAAATAAATTAACTTAGGTTTTCCCATCAATGCCTAGGTCTGCTTTGTCATAACATTGACTTCTGATCCTAAGTCGAGGACCACATAATCTATGTCATCATCTCCAATATGAGCATTAAGGTGTAGTTCCTTATTTTTCCTTCTCTTTCTAGATACTTGATGTACTGCTTTATTCAACAGAGGAGCTATCCTACCTAACTCATACTATCTTATCAAATTTTGGTGTTCTTGTATAACTCTTTCATCCTTAATCAGATTAATGAAAGTACATAAGAATTCCATAACCTTTCTTACCTCTTTTCCTTCTCCAGGTAATGCAGATTGATCAAATGCCAAAGGAATTCCAAATTATCTCACTTCTGGTTGTGTATTTGATGAAGAAGCTTGATCTCTTCCAAATTATTTTCTTTCCTCTTCAAATGTCTGTTTTTCTTCCCTCAGATCAAACACTTGTGTCTTCTCTATAGATCTTATGACCCTCGATTCTTCTATAGTCTTTTCAGGGGTCACTCTGTCTTCTTCTCTAACAACGCCTCCTCTAGTGATAACAACGACTCTGGGATCCTCTCTATGAGGTTCTTACAAGATTAGTTGTACTTTCTGGTTTCCTCCTCGTCTCTCATAAATATTGGCTAACAACACTGGGAAATATTCAATGACATGTTCAAATGAGTTGCAGTATTTGCAAGTGGTACAAGGGTTTTGATAGTCCCTTACCAAGTGACTTGGTTGTGCATAGTTATAACAAATGATCTGACCTTAACCTCGACCCATGCCTCCTCCTCCTCCTCTTCCTCTGAATCCACCATGAGGGTTGAAGTTTTTTCTTCCTAGAGAGTTAAACTACATAAAATTTTCTTCCTATTGTACTTCACCTTGAATCCTATATGTATCTCTTGATCTTTCGTGCAAGAGGTCATAAGCCCTATAGTCTTTCTCATTGTGCCCCACACATTTACAGAATGTGTAGTACAGGTTTGTAGGTGTTTGGGCATATTTTTGCATGTATTAACATTCACCAGGGCGATGTTTATTTCTACATACCTCGCACCAGGGTAGAGTAACCTACTTCAAAGGGATCGGAGCCCCAGAGTCAAAGTACTCATGAAATAGGGGACAATGCTTCTTATCGTGACCTTCTAATTTGCATTTGATACACCAAATCTCGTCTCTTTTACATTTTCCCTTCTCTTTCTTCATGTCTTCAACCTACAGAGATAAGCTAGTTAGCTAAATCAAAATTTTACTCATACCTAAGTTGGATTCTCCCATAGGGGATGAATCTAGTTTCATGGTGATCTCCAATGCCTCAACCTATGAAGTAGCCTTCTGTTACATCAAAGGAACTCCGATGTGTGTTAGGAGGGTAGAAATGAACCATTCCTTGTTCTTCTTGTCTAGGATCTGAAAATTAAATTGATCTGTTAAGTTCTTAAACCTCTAATCAAACTCCCAAATAGGTTCTACTACTTTCTGCTTGATTTCTTTCAATTCTGTAATGCATTGTGACTCTGACTTGGGTTTCTTGAATTTTGCACTCAACATAGTCTTGATATCATTCAACGGTTTAGGTTGTGAAACTTTGTTAACAAATTTTATGTACCATCTTAGTGCGCAGTCTCTCAAGGTAGTACTAAACTGAGATTTTTTAACTGCTTCATCATTGACTTGCTTAATACTCTATACAACCTCACATAAGAACCAGTGTTGATCAGGATCTTTAGATCCATCTCCTCTAAAGATAGGTAGCCTCATTTCATATCGCATAGATCTTCTTAGGTTTCTTGACTAAGTATGTACTGAACTGCTGGTAACATGTAAGGTAGCTAGAGAGCTAGTGGGGGGCCCAGAGGGCCCATTGTGATAATAGTGGAGACTATTCAATGTAAGGTGGACTAGGCCCATTATATTATTAAATAAGGCCCACTATGGTAGTTAGATATAATAAATGGGTAATTAGATATAATAAATGTAAGAGGACTTCTTAGAAGGTTCTACTTCTATAATATTCCTCCTCTAGAATGTTCTTAAGTGATGGTAGCACTATATAAATGGGTACAAGCAATGTAATGGGATATGAAGAGAAATATTTTATTTGGATCTAACACTCATTAGGAGGAAGCCCCCTCGAAGAGGAAAGTGACCAAGAGAGGATCCCTTCCATAATAGGACCCATTGTATGGTGTTACCCTACCCTAAGGGTTTGATAGTAATAAAAGAGATTTTGCATATTGTTCTTCTATATTACTCTTTGGATCTATTGTATATTCAGTATTTGTGGTGATTATATTGGTAGATCTATTTAGGTTCTTAGCATAACAGTGCTCTGGTAACTCAGAATACTTTGGTTACTTAACGTTGCTAAAACAACAAGATGAGTAATAGTACTTACTTCGACATTCAACGTAGTTCCTGAAGTTTTTGACTCTTCTCGGCAAGGTTCTTTAGTATTCTCTTCCTCTGCTCCAGCATATCCTGATTGTTCCTTGTTCAATATCTCTTCTTATTCTTAACTATAGATCCCTTCATCCTGTGCTAGTGGTTCATGGCTCTTCTCAAACAGGTTTACTAGAGGAACCTCTCTGGAGGTTCTCCCACTGCACATATGTCCCACCTCTATGTCATTGTCGTTGTCTAAGTTTTTGAAAATTAGCTCATCAATCCGACCAATTACTGTATATTCAAGATGTTCTTATCATGCAATAGCATCTTGATCTTCAGCTTCAAAAAGTGTAAAAAAATTCCTCTAGGTCCTTTAAATAAATACCTCTTTGCTTGGATATATGACTCTACTCTGTCAATAGAAAACTCAGTAATGTATCCTCCAATAGTTCTATCAAACTAGTGGTCTACTACTATTGACACAACGTTATCAACTCTCTTGACCTTCGTGATCACTTCCGATGTCCAAACCACAGGTAGTCTAAATCTGATCTCAAATTGGGTATCTGCTAGTCTGGCTAACCACTTGTATAGTTCTTTATGAATTCCTCCAAAGAAAATCTTGTGTATATCAATAAATATATACCTTCCCAACCAATCCTCTGTGCTAAGATTAGGGTTCTTATTATGAGCCTCAGTGAAGTCCTTTTCATGTTCTTCTATCCACTTCTGAATCTCTGTCTTCGATGGAAACCACCTTGACATTCCCTCAAAAAGATCTTGGTCCCAACAATGGAACCATTTACTGGCATAGGGGAAAAACAAGGGTTCAACTCTAACAATGCACCAACAAGCCCTAACTACTAGCCCTTTCAAAAACACCTATGAAGAGGATGCGGTATCACCTAAAGTAGCGATAGGGGGTTGTAGGACACAGGTGTCTACAACCAGAGGAAATGCAATTTGATTCAAAGGAACAACACACATAGATCTATTTATTCTTTATCTCCATTAGGCCTACTATGTGAGCTATGTTTCAAATATAACACAGTGATGCAATAACAGAATAACAGAAAACAAAAGAACATAACACCAATCACACATAACAACAAGATATACGTGGTTCACCCTCTCCCTAGGGCTATGTCCACATAACTGTGTTTCTTGATATTAGGTGAAAACATACAGTTCTATCTGTGAACTTAGCTTGCAAATATCTCTCTCTTTCTCTCCTCCCTACACACCCAACTGTAGGTTTGATCTTCTCACCCAACTGAATATCGTACAATACAG
The DNA here is from genome assembly GCA_032191745.1 of Picea mariana. Taxonomy (NCBI): domain Eukaryota; kingdom Viridiplantae; phylum Streptophyta; class Pinopsida; order Pinales; family Pinaceae; genus Picea; species Picea mariana. The sequence continues at coordinate 5,467 of JASDQU010315629.1, forward strand.
ACTCTATCTCCATACAATACTTCATGACAATAATCATTCTCTTAATCCACAATGATAAAACTAGAATAAAAAACAATCGAATAACCATCAACCAGCCCATACCAGGTCCTCTAGACCTTTATTTATACATTACAATTACAAACATCTAGGTGTAAAAACCCTAGATACCAAAACCCTAGGTCTAAACCTGTAGGTCAACTTGACTTGTGTTTTTAGGGATTCACGATGTCGTTCCTTATTTCCCGTGCAGTGCTCCAAAGAACTCATTTACGTCTTCTTCCACTTATTGAGTTTTCCATGATCTATTTTCCTTGTTGATCTGTCATCCTCGATCTTCTGATTCAACTGCTAGCTTTCTCTTACTTCACTCCTTCTTTTCTTCTTCTTTGACCACTTCGACCCAATATCAGTCAATGTGCCTTCCACTCAGTTCGTATTTCTCCTTTATTATTTAATCTTCACTTTATTCCATAACCAAGGGCCAACAAAATCATCTATGGTACAAGAGGGACCTTCCCTCATCCTTAAACAAAGTAGTGTTTTAGGAAGCACCCATTTACTGGACCTCCAAATATCTCTGCATCATCTAGATTGTGTAAGATAAACATATTATTTTCCAGAACTTCAACCACCTTAAAAGGGCCAAACCAAATATTATCAAATTTACCGTTCTTGGAATTATCATCCCTTATGGAATCCCACTTCAAGACCAGGTCACCTTTTTGAAAGATATCCTTCTTGGTTTTCTTGTCAAAGATTAACTTGATCTTGTTCGGATATGCTTTTTTCCTCTACTCCAATGCTTCTCTCTTTTGTTGAACTTGTATAACTTGAAAAATTCTCCTTTGGATGTCATTTGGCTCCTCAATATCCTCCTGCAATAATTTTAGGATTGGTATACCAAGCTAAGTTGGGAAAACAACGTCTATGTCATAAACAAGTTGAAATGGTGAGGTTCCCAAAGACTTCTTGGTGCTGATTCTATTATCCCATAAAGAATACTTGATCTTAGAGTCCCAGGATTTCTTGTTTTCAGTCAACAACTTCTTAATAATCCTGATGAAAGTATTGTTTGATGACTCCACTAGACCATTTCCATGAGGGTAATAGGGTGTGGAATGTGTCAAGGATGTTATGACTGCCACAAAAGTCGATCATGAATTTGGACTTGAATTCTTGGGCATTTCTTTTATAAGCTTAATGGGGCAACTAAATATAGAAAAAATATTGGTTTCCAAGAAGTTCATGATCACCTTGTCAGTGCCATTCTTGGTTGGCATAGCCTCAATCCATTTGGTGAAGTAGTCAGTGGAAGTGAGGATCCGCGTGTGTTTTCCACTGGAGGGTGGATTTATATCTCCTATGAAGTCTAACCCCCATTGTTGAAACAAACCACTAGCAATGATAGGTTTTAGGGGTAGTGACAGTAACTTTTGTTTCCCTACAAACATCTGACATTCGTTGTAGGCCTTGAAAGTAGCAAACACATCAGAGAAAAGGGTGGGTGAGTAGTATCCTGCCCTCAGGATTTTGAGAGTTGTGGCCTTCCAATGTTGGTGCCCTCCACATACTCCCCTGTGCATTTCTGCTGTGACTTGTTTTGCTTCATTTTCATCAAGGCATGTTAACACGATTCCAACAGGATCCCTCCAATACAAGCTTTGGTTTTAAATGCATAATTTGATATCTTTCAATTTGAGAGACCTATCCTTTCTCTTTTTCACATCTAGTGGACATTCTAAATGTTGTAGAAAATAGATGATGTTTTTATACCAAGGTGAAGAGGAGTAGTTTTCAAATACCTGTAATCTAGCTTGTCTAGGATGTTTGATGGGTGCATTTGATTGGGTGAAGATTTGATGCAAGTATAGCACCTTACAATTTGATTATGATAGAAATTTGGCTATTCCTTGACCCTTGATCATCTTGGTGGGATTTATGTGAAGGTCATACTCCAATAGTTTGACGATCCATTTTCCTCTTCTTCCCTCACTGTCTGGTTGAACCAAAATCTCTTTGACACTGTTGCTAGGAACAAAGTTGTTATGTTAGACTGTAGCACATAAACCCTGAAGGATTTGAGTGATTTTACTAGTGCATATGCTTGATTCTCTAATATATCATACTTCATTTCAAAATCTCAGAGGGCTCTGCTGAAAAAGGCTATTGGCTTCTTGTTCCCTTCTTCATTTTTCTGCAGCAGTACACTAGCAATAGTTTCCTCTGAAGCAAAGGAGAAGATGAAGAAATCTTTGATATAGTCAAGGCTGGCCAATATAGGGTCTTAAAATAAATCTTGCTTCATTGTTTGGAAAGATGATTTTTCCTCCAAGAACCATTTTATCATAGCATCTGTCTTCAACATGATAGTAATATGCTTCATAATTTCAGCAAAATTTGGCACAAAATGTCTGAGGAAGTTTATCTTACCAATAAAAGACTGGACAACCTTTTTATTTCTCGGGATCTCAATCTATTGAATGGAACAAACCCTCCTTGGATCAATTTTTATACCTCATGATGATATGATGTGGCCCATGAGCTTTCCTTCTGGCATGACAAAGTGAGACTTCCTAGGATTCAGGGATATTCCATACCTCCTGCATTTCTTGAAAACCTGCTCCAAATGTTGCAGATGTTCCTAATCAGAATTGGAGAAAATGGTTATCTCATCCAGATATATAACCATAATTTTTTTCTTTTTCCCCCACAAAATCTATGTTCGTAGCTCTTTGAAAAGTGGCCCCTACGTTCATCATCCCAAAGGGCATCTTGTCATACATGAATGTTCCCCATGGGGTGGTGAATGTTGTTTTTTCTTTATCCTCTTCACACACTGCTATCTGGTTATAACCAGAGTATACATCTAAGGAAATTCTGTGTGCACCTACCACCCTCTATAAAATATGATCCATCTTGGGGAGGGGGTAATTGTCCTTCATATAACACTTGTTGATATTTCTGAAATCAACACACAAGACTATCTCCCCATTTTTCTTCCTTAAAGGTACTAAGTTGGCCACCCAGTTCGAGTACCTCAATGGTACAATAATCTTGGCATCCAACATTATTTTCATATCTTTCTCAATTATGGACATTAACATGGGATTGAATTGTGTAAGATGCTTTATGAATGGCTTGAAGCCAACCTTCAGAGGGATCTTGTGTTGGATGATGTCAATGTCAAACGTCTTCAAATCTCCATAAGACCATGCAAACATATCAGATTTTTTTTTTATGATATTGACATACCTGCCCCTTTGTTCTACAACTATTTCTTTGGACAACTTGATGATCTTGGGATTCTCAGTGGTCCCAATATTGCAATCTGTTACCTCTTTTTCTTGATTATTCATGGAAGCTCCTTTGTAAACATCATTACTGTCAAAGAACCTTTCCAATGGCATTAGTCCTCTTGGAATGTGATTGGTTTTTAGCTCCACAATATCATGACCAGCTATTGTCTTCAGTAGATGAGATGTTTGTTGATCTTCTAATTCCTCGTTTTCACCTTCTTAACTTTTTTGATCAATTGATATATTGGATAATTCATCAATGGTGTGTAGAAATATCTGTAGCTCCAGATAATCACTGAAGACTTGCGAGTGATTTATGTTGTCTGATATGGTTTTTCTATGTTTGATCTCCACCTGATATTTAATATTTGGTCCAATGGGAGGCCTGAAAGTGATGGCATCTAAGGCCAGAGAATCTGCCTTCTAATTCTAATCTCTAGGAATGAAGGAAATGTAAATGCTAGAAATAAATTATAGATCAGATCCCATACCTCATTTCTATATTTCTTGAGACTCAGTTGCTTAGCTTGATATATGTTCCTCACTTAGTTGATGATCAACATAGAATCACCAAAAACTGTTAGACACTCAATGACCATGTCTTTGGAAGCCCTCAATCCTAGTACCATAGCTTCATATTCAACTATATTATTAGTAGTTTCAAATTCTAGATTATAAGAGAGTGTGATTACCTCTTTTGAAGGGGAAATAAGGAGTATACCTGCACCTTATCCTTCCTTAGATGAAGATTCATTGAAATAAATGTTCCATACTTTGTTTGAATGACCCTTCAATGGCTAATCTTTGCATTGGCTAACTGGTATTTTAGGTTCATCATCATTTAAATGAAAACAAAATCAACCAATCTCATCCTCAACAACATAAATGGGGTGATTTCTTGGGATTTGATGGTCACTGATAATGTAGGTTAACCTTACCTCTCTGTATAGCCTCCTATGTTCTCATCCAAACATAGGGATGTTGGCATAAGTGAGGTCCATCTGTAAGGATCTTCCAACATTCTTAGCACAAGTTCTATATAAGAGCATGCCAAACTTTGGGGGAATGTCAACCACAAAAATATCCATCACTATGCTCTTCATGGGCAACTGTGAAAAAAAATACACCATATCCTTTATCAGTCCGAGACATTTTACTTTCTTAGAATCAAAGGAGTACATGTCCTGGTAAGGTTTGGTGATCTCTAGACCTAGCTCTTCCATAACAACTTTGGGCATGACATTGTGAGAGGATACTAAGTCCATAAGACAATTGTTCATGATATTATCATGGACATTCAAAGATATATAGAATGGAGGAGAAGCATCAGAGCCATCCTCAATATGTGGACCCATAGTAATGGTTGGGTTTTCATCTTGCAGACTTATTACATTAGAAGATACACTAGGAGAAGTTGGATGCAAAAATTTCATGATAGACCTTTTAAAAGGTTCATTGTTCATCAATTCTAGCGAAGTCATAGGGATATTGATCTTTCTCAACTCATGTTCTAGGTTGAAAGAGGCTGGTGACCTATCAACTTCCTTTATGACTGTTTGTTTACATGAGGAAGGTGACTAAGATTTAGATGACATACATTTACTTGGTTTTGTCTTGGGAGGAACTTCAACTTATTTATTTTGATCGGAGGTAGTGGCTTTGGGAGCCCTTGCTCTCATCCTCAAATCATATTTATTCTTGGGTTGGTCTTGAATAACTCCATGTTCCCCTATTTGATTATCAAACTGATTTGACAATTGTGCTACCTCATATTCTTGTTGTGTTAAATGGATGGTATAATAATTTGTTTCATTTAAAAGCATAGCAATATCATCCACAACATCACTGTCTGCATCCATATCCTCAATATGAGTGTTTTGCAAAAGAGGCACTACCCTTTGATCATCAACATTTCTCCTTTCTCTCTGCATTATTTGAGGGGAATCATTATGCCTTATGATCTGATTTTAATTTCTATTACCATCCACTTGAAAAGATCTATTTGGCTGTTTATATTCCCACTTCGGATTAGCTATTTCATAAGTCAGATCCTTCAAAGTTTTGGTCATTTCATCAAGTTTTCGATCAGATGTGGCTGATTTAGAGGAGGCAAGGGAATCCTCTCTTTGTTTMTTMTTATCTTTATCAGATCTAGTCTTTAATYTGTCTGAGGAAAAAATATTAGATTCAACTTCAATGGMTGCTTTATGCATGGACACCAATGTGGTGGATCTTATTTTTTTCAAAAGGAGGGAGGAATCTGCATCAAAAGCATTAGCAGAAGTGATCTTGGTAGAGGCTTCAGTTGGTTTGATCTCATCTAGGATTCTACCATACATCTTGTTGAATCTATTGGCAAAATCCAAGATATATTCACCATTATTTCTCTTTAGGGCCCCAAACTCAGTGATGTAGTAGAGGTAATCTCTCCTATCTCCCCATTTCTTTATGAAAGTTTCATCCAGTGCCTCAATATCTACAATCGAGGCTGGAGGAAGACCCTTGAACCACTTTATTACTTCCCCATCTAGGCTTTGTACGAACAATATAATCCATACATCTTCATAATCAATGTTAAAATTATCTGCAAAGCTACAAAAGGCTACCAGATGTTCTTCAATATTTACATCACCTTCCCCATTATATCCTAGTAAATATTTCATGTAATATGTGGTTGGGAGTGCATGTAAGCCTACAGGGAGCACTAGGGGTGTGTATCTAGAAGCAATTATGACATTCACCCTGTTAACAACCATGTCTTGAATAATAGGAATATGAAGATTTATGGGAGATACAGGGGTGGATGCAGGATTGGATGATATGTTAGAAGCATGAGTTGGATATTTCTGAGCTTCTTTGGAATTATGATTCTAGGGGCTTGCAAATTCAAACTGCTTGTGATTGTGATTAGATGTAGGATCTTTATGTGTATTTTTACCCTTGAGGGGGGATGTATATCTATAATATAGGGTAGATTTTATTAGTTGCATTTATGGATCAGAGGCTACCATGTTATTCACAGGGTCAGGATGAGCCTTCTTGGCTTTACTATTTTCAAATTTGTATCTGTTGAATTCTTTTCTGGGCACTAATATTTCTTTCTTAAATTTTACTCAGTGGAGTCACTAGATGAAAGATGGTTGTTTGTCTATGTCTGATCTATAGGAACTTTGATCAACATCAGGTGAGTCATCATCCTTGCTTAATTTGCATCTAGTAACCATAGGTGTGCCCACAGGTTTAGAATATTCCATTTGAAACCTTTTCAACATTTCTCTTAGATATTTTTCTTGAGAAATGAACATCCCTTCAGACCTCTGAGTAATTTGTAGACCAAGAAAAAATGGCAGTTCACCTATCATAGACATTTCAAAATCAGACTCCATGGCAGAAGAAAACCATTGTACCAATGAATCCTTATTACATCTCAAGATGATGTCATCTACATAGACCAACACGATGAGCAAATAATTATCCTCTATTTTGATATATAGATTGTTGTCAATTGTTCCTCTCTTGAACCATTTGTCTTTGAGATACGTATCCAGTCTGTGATACTAGGCACAAGGGGCTTGTTTTAACCCATACAAATCTTTCTTCAGCTTGCATACTAAGTCAGGGTTATCAGACATTTTGAAACCCTCTGGTTGTTCCATATAGTCTTCTTCATTAAAATCTCCATTTAGAAAAGCTGACTTGACATCCATTTGATAGAATTTAAACCTTTTATTACAAGCATAGGAAAGAAATATTCTGATAGCTTCTAATCTTGCTACGGGCACAGATGTTTCATCAAACTCCATTCCTTATATTTGAGCATATCCTTTACATACCAATATTTCTTTGTTCCTGACCACTTGTCCCTACTCATTCAACTTATTCTTAAAGATCCATTTGGAACCAATGATATTTTTACCTTCAAGTCTATGAACCATCTCCCACGTATTGTTTTTCTCAATCTGATCAAGTTCATCATTCATTTCTTTAACCCAACGGTCATCTTTGCTAGATTCATTAAAATTCTTGGGTTCCATCATGGATATGAAAGCTATATGTGATTGTTCAGTGTTTTTGATTATCTTTCACCTGGTTTGTACACCTTTGTCTTTTTCACTAATTATCTGACTTGCAGGATGATTCTTTTGAGTGGTTCTGGAGGATGAATTTGAAGTTGTATGTTCATTTGAGTCTGTCTGAGTATCTGTGTCTTCATATGATTCAAAGTCTTCATTTTCTGATTCTTGGACCTATTCATCTTCAGCTTCAGTTGTGTCCTCTGTAAAAGACTCATTATTGTACACCTCTCTTGTTGGGATTCCTTCATCAACTTTTACATCAATACAGTCAACCATTTTATGAAGCCTCTTATTATAGAATCTGTATCCTTTATTGTTTGTATCATACCCTAAGAATATACCTTCATCAACCCTGTCATCATATTTTCCAAGGTTCTCATCATTATTCTTTATGTAACATTTACTCCCAAAGACTTTGAAGTGTTTGATTGAAGCAGGTCTCCCATACCACGGTTCATAAGGTGTCTTGTCAATTTGTGGTCTGAGGTGGGATTTGTTAAGAACATGGACTATTGTGTGTATTTCTTCTACCCAG
>JASDQU010315630.1:0-13387 GCA_032191745.1 Picea mariana
TAAAAATATGCCTTATGGGATGTCTAGTTTATTCGACTCCTATCCATCCATGGAACTATTATGATGTCACCCTTTTCCATTTGTCTCCCTCATGGCCATACAAAAAGGCCATGAGACAAATACATTTTGAATTTAGAAAAGGCCATTTACATAAGAGACAATACATTAAATCCAACGAGGATGTCAATTTTTTAAATATTACGAATCCACCTTATTGACTACATGGAGGTTATGGACCCATCTAAACTAACGTAACACGACTAAAGGCACATAACACGACTAAAGGCACATAGTTTTGGTGTAGCATTTATAGTTTTCCCCTTGGATCATATAGGGCATGTATTCTAGGACTGACTTAACAAGTAAGATGGAACTCGCAAATAAATATGATGCATAAATTTGATCGGATATTTTCTCCATACAAAAGTCCCCATGCAATCATTTTCCATACATATCATGGCTATAACAAGCAATATGAAACTCGCAAACAAATATGATGCATCCATTTGATGAGATATTTTCTCCATAATTGGATTTATCTCCATACAAAAGTCCCCATGTAATCATTTTCCATACATATCATGGCTATATGACTCTGCATACGATGGATTTTAGAAGAAACAAATTTCGGGGAGAATAATGCATTATAATACGATTAAGAAACAATTTTTATGGAGAATAATGCATTGTAATATGATTAAGGGATCAATTTTTGAAAAGGAGACCACTTTGCCCTATTCATTGTGTGACAAAAAAACATGTCATCAAAATGATGACACGTCATTTTAATGCAAAGTTGAAAGTTTCCCTTAGGGATTTATTAGGGGTAGTATACATAAAGTGTCTCGAAAATTTGTTCTAGACTGCAAAAGGAGAAAAAATGTGCAACCATTTTATGGGCAATTTTGAACATTTTATGGGTAGTTTTTTCCATTGTATCCATCTCCATTGCATTTTTTAATGCTTTTATATTACATTCATATCAAGACAATACGAGTATGAATACAATCAAGTTGGGAAGAAGGCATTTTTATAATGGATATTTCTTTAGAATTAAGTGATGTTTTCACTTTTAGATTCTCTTGCTCTGAAGTTGGAGATGACCTTATGGGTTTATGTCAGCGTGATTAGAGGGGTAAATTGAGGTTTACAATAAGCTCGGGTGGTTTGGAGGATTTATATGATGCTTTCAGAGGTTCTCTTATCATCTTTCATCATTGAGATCATTCTTGCATAGTCAGATTTTGATTCCGTTGCATTTCAACCGTTCCCGTAATTTGAGAGTATTATTGAGCATAATTTAATCGAATTCGCTAAGATTTTCATTTTAATAAACTATATTAGAGGGACACCTTAGTGGAATCTCTCATTGGAATCACAAGGAAATGTTGAGATGATAATAAAAGTGATTTCCAGTGGTCATAAATGATTTGAAGTCAAATAAATCACTTTTTGGAGTAAAAAGGTGTATTAGATTAATAAAGTGATTTTATGAGAAAATATTAAAGATGAATTAAAAGTCACTTGAAGGGAAAAATATGAGAAAGGGCATAAATGAGATATAGGGGCTCATATTCTCTCTTTATGTTGATGATTGATTGATTTGATTTGGAGATCTCTTGAAGCATTTGGGGGTTTGGATTAAATGCTAGTTTGTATTGGTTTTGGTGGTGAAAGATTCTACCCTATCTAATCAGGTTTCACTGGTGAGAGATCCACCATATTCATTGGTGGGAAAACCGAATGGTTTTCCCAATTGCATTCATATTGAGAAGGTTGATCTATTTTTTTGCAATAGTCTAGGGTTTGTAGAAGATATATTCCTTATGAAGGATGAGTTTTATTATATGGAGACCAATTTGTGCAGTAGGGGTAGAGCTCTTTTTGTGTAGGGAGAATTTCTTTACAAAGGTGTCAAGTTGTGGCCATTGGGGTTTAGTTCTTTTCTAGGGACAAATTCCTTTGGTTGTTAGTCGCATCTTCTTACTTGGAACGAGTTTCCCCCTTTTCTAGTCAAGTTTACTATTGTGTGGGTTGACTCCTTTGTTTTTGGTTGAGTTATAATTTCTAGAGGTCGAATTCATTTTGGCTCGTTCAAATATCTTGGTGGGCGGGTCAAATATTTCCTTGGACTATCAATTCTTCTTTGGTGGCCAATTTCCCATGTTGTTGGGGAAAAGTTACATTGTTGAAGGGCGATTTCCCTAGTTTGGGAGTCAAATCCTCTTGTGAGAGTAGAGTTTCTTGCAGAAAGGGGTGTGTTCCCTTGATTGGTGATCATGTGGGCCTATAGAGGTCATTTCTATCATTTTCGACAACTTGAGAAAAGATGTTCTAACGCCAAGAGAAACCTACAAAACTCTATTATGCTTATTATCTAAGATATGTACCGACTTTAATTATGAGGTCACATTTATCATGATTTGTATTAGCTGTGTAGACCTATTTGTTTTTGTATTACTTTCATTTGAGTTGGCAATAAAGAAGATTAGATTGATGGTGTTTTCTTGTTGTTACAACAATTTAGTATAGTTGATGTTCTTTATATATTTATTGTTTTATATTGCATGTAAGGAAATTTAATGTGGTACATAAAACCCTCTGCATATAACCAAAACTCTTAAGCAACCAAATTAGAAATACAAGGAAGCAAAGAGGGCTATCTAATGTGGATGTAAAGCTACAACCTAAGTGGTTGAAAAAATGCACCAATCAGAAATATACATAAAATTACTACAATGATCAAATGAGGGGGTTTAATATTGGGTTTTGAGCATGTCAATAAAGTTTTTGTGGAAAACCATGAACCAATAACACTCTCAAAACTTAACATGAGTAGTAAAGGGGTTAATACAATGAGTTTTGGGTATATCAACCAAGTGTTTGAGGAAAGTCTTGAACCAAAAAAACACTAGGGTATTGCAACAACAAGAATAGATTTATATAATCACCTAGGAGGGACACCACAGTGGTATTAGAGCCTATTTTTCTCCCCGCCTGAGGGGAAAAACATGAGGGATATATTCATATTGTTTTGGTACATTTGGTGGCTTATAAAGATGGGAATAGATCAATAATTCATGGAAACAATTTCACAATCCTGTCTAGAATATCAGAACAATATAATAACAGATCCTCTAGAGTGCTTGAAGCCATACTTATCATTTGATGAAGAGAAGACCCCAATTCATGATGAAATTTTGACCTAACCACATGTTTAGAGTACATACGATGATTATGATGACTATGCCAATCTTTGTGAGGAGTTTAGTTTGGGACACTCTTCATCATCCAGAATAGGGACTCATTCATCTATGGTAGTCATGACACATGAGGATGTTACTGGTACTTATGATTTGATGAAGGCTCTTCCTGTGATGCTCGAACACAATGAGAATTCCTATTTGCATGGGATTGACAAGAGGTATGGATTAGATTCTTATAAATGTACACATAGTATGCATCCTTGAGATCATGAGACACTTATTTTGGGGAGCCCGTTGATGACACAAGTCATAACTATAGATAGGAGAGTTGAGAATATTTCTTGTGGTTCAACCAACAAGGAGGTATATGCACCCACTTACTATGGGAATGAATATATAGAGGCCATGGACACATTAGTATGGGATTGTGGGGTGATTCCTTTAGAAATACTTCTTGACAGGGACTTTGAGCATACCTTTGAGTTTGGATTATCCAAGGGTGAGGAGTTGATAGATGAGCTTCATCAAGAAAAATATTCCTTGAAGATTGATCTTCAATTGGGATATCACCAAACTACTTATGGGTGTCACTATGGGCACTACGAGTTCAAGGTCATGTCATTGGGGTTGAAAAATACACTTTCCACCTTTCATTCTTGCATGAACCCCATCCTCACACTACAACTACATGAATTTATGTTGGTGTTCTTTTACGATCTCCTCATATACAATAGGACATGGGAGGATCATTTGAGATAGTTAGATGAGACTTGGGGCATGATGGAGAGCATATTCAACCATGGGACAAATTACTCTCTAAATATTAATCTTCGATCATGCTATGATCAAGATAGGGACAAGGAGCTTGGAATGATAGATGCTTTACATTGTGGCCATGTGATTAGTATGCAGAATCCACATACACATCAATAGGACATCCATGACACATAGCATTGGATCACGAGGATTTTAGTTGATTGGAAGTCCCACCTTCTGGTGGAATATTTCAAGGATTGGTTTGCATGTGAGTTGATGGATGGTCATATTCACAATGACATGTATAAAGTGGTGGACAATATCATCTATTATGGAGATAGAATATACTTAGTCATTCAGTCCACACATAGGAAATACATCATGATGGTTATACATGATACACCCTTGGCAAGGCATCCTAGGTACTGCCTTACTTACCAATAGATTGGAGAGAGGTTCTCATGGAAGGGAATTAAGGATGATGTGTGGAGACATGTGAGAGAGTGCATGGATTGTCAACAAAATGAGTCAGAGAATACCTATCCAACAAAATTATGGTATTCTACACTCATTTTAGGACAGAGGTGGGAGAGTGTGTCGACAGATTTCAACATTGGTCTACCGGAGGTGCATGACAGGGACTATATTTCAAGGAATTCATTAGAGTATGAGGCATCTTAGATAATAGAGTGGATATTTAGGGAGTATTTTAGGATCCATAGGTTTCCTGCATACATTGACCATGATCAAGACAATACAATTCTCAGGACATTTTAGTAGGAGCTATACAGATTAGCTAGCACAAAGTTCATCTGTATAGCACAATTGGAGTCGATTGATATGTGGTTGGTATGAGGAATAATGGACTTATATTTTGGATGTGGGTTCCAAGGACTCATATGGTTGGTTCATTTCGTTTTTGGGATGCTCCGAGAGGAGATGATTGGGTGCATTATATATGGAAAGACATATTTTCTATTCCAATACCCAGGATTGAGTCTGACAGTGGATTCTAGACTTTGATTTCATTGAGATGTCCTGGAAGGATATGAATTGTGGTAGTGGGTTCAACCCTTACATGTATGTTATATTGGTTTTCCAGGAGAAGAGGATTCAGTATAGGTACGATGGTCATATCATTATGATAAGAGTGGTTTTGTGTGAGCATGGTGGTCCCTTTCTAATATTAGTTTGGAACACTGGGATTACATGGTTTTGCAGTTCAACGACTGATATAAACGAGAGAGACAATTTTTACTTCCATTTGTTTACTCCTATGGTACATTGGAGTGGTTGTCTGGAAGAGAAATTTTCTAAGGGGTTGACCAAGTCCTTTCATTTTTTATGCACCTGGTTATGTTATATTGAGTAGAAAATGGAATATCATAAATCTTACCAATGAAACAAAATAATATAGAGAATAACACACCAAAATGATACCTTTATTTAAATGGGAGTAATGTTCACTTGTCTCTTCGAAGGGGAAACCTCCAATAGAGAAGTGCTCTATTACAATAATTCTCAATACAATCTTTCTCATGCCTTCTATTCTTATTTATACTAACTCTATATTCTAAATAACATTCTATATGAAGATCTTTCTAAAAGTGGAAGTTTCTATTAGGTATTCTTACATTGACTTGTTCACATTTATTAAATAGGCCTTAACAACTAATGTCATCTTTTATTAGATGGAAAATATATTTAGGCCTTATTAACTAATTTTGGCCTTTATTAAATGGAAAATATATTATTCTATATATGTGAGGGGTTAGGTCCCTAACACGCCGCCCCCCTTGAAAAAGAGAATTGTACTCAAGGCTTAAGATGATGAAAATGTTGTAGAATTGTAGTTGGTTCTAAGGTGACATATTTTGGTGTAGTATCCTTCCAGTGAACCACAACTTCCTTGATGGTGCGCTGATGGAGATGATGCTCTCTCTGGTCCAATATTGCTTGTGGCTGCAACCAAATGGAACCTTCTTCATCCAACTCTGGTAGGATGGTCAGGGTCTGGCATTTGGTTCCAATCATGTTTTTCAGGCATGAGACATGAAAGAAAGGATGTAGCTTGGAGTTTCTGGGAAAAGATAACTGATAATTCATTGGCCCCATGCATTTGATAATAGTATAAGAACCATAAAATTTTGGTGCAATTTTTTGACAGTACTGGGCTTTGAGTGAAGTCTGCTTGTATGGTTGGAGAAAGAGAAACATATGATCCCCTTCAACAAATTGGTGTTCCAAACGACCCTGATCTACCTATTGCTTCATGCATTTTTGAACCATTACTGAATTATTTTTTTAGAGTAGGGAGAATGTTCATGTGGATGGTAATATTGTAGTCAACCTCCTAAACCTTGGAGACACCTAGAATGTATGGGAGAACCAATGGTGGCTTTTGTCTGTAGATTTCTTCAAAAGGAGTCATGTGAGTGGAAATATGATAAGAGGTGGTGTACCACCATTAAAATAGCGGTGACCATCGAATCCACTAATGTTTTATTTCATATGAAAAACACCTCAAATGTGTTCCCAAACACTTATTGACCTCTTTCATTTTTCCATCAGTTCGGGGACGATAGGTTGTGCTGAGATGGAATTGCATTCCCTAGAGCCTGAATAGTTCTTGCCAGAATATGCTAGTAAAAGTGGGATCACGTTCATAAAAAATAGAATGAGGAATTCCATGGATTTTGAAGATATTATCCATAAAAATTTGAGCCACTATGGATGTTGTCAATGGGTGTTGAGGAGCACAAAAATGAGCATATTTGGAAAGACAATCCCCTACCACCATGATGACTGACTTATTGCCAGATCTAGGTAATCCAACAATAAAATCCATGGAAATATCCATCCAAATAGTAGGTGGAAGAGGAAGTGGTTGGAGTGTACCTGGAGGTTTGACAGTCTCTACCTTATTGCATTGACATGTATCACATTCAGACACAAAGGTGCATATGTCCTATTTCATACCACCCTAGAAGAAAGATCATTTTACCCGTTCATGAGTTTTGGTAAAACCTGAATTCCCTATTATAGGTCAAGCATGAAACTCAGAGGGAAACTTGGGTTTAAGGGATTATTGTTTTCTTAAATACAAATGATGTTTATATAGAAACTATTCATTGTGCTAAGAGTACCCTTGAGCAACTTGTGGATCTTGTTGAAGTTTTTTTATTAGGATGGAAATTTTGTGGTCTTGAAACCATTCCTGTTGAGCAGCCTGAAGCAAGTCTTCTATAATGAATAAGAGAGAAAAGAGGGACCCTTCATCTTCATATTTCCTGGAAAGAGCATCAATCACCACTTTTTCTTTTCCCTTATTTTAAACAATCTCAGAATCATATCCAAACAACTTGGTCACCCATTTTTGTTTCTTAGGGGATGAAATTCATTTTTCCAGTAATTACTTGAGGCTTTGATTATCCATTTTAATTTGGAATCGGTGTCCCAATAGATAAGGGAACTAGAGATCGACTGCATGAAAAATAGCCAACATTTCCTTTTCATAAATCGATTGGAAAAAATTTCATTATGACAACTATTTGCTGGTGAAAGATAAAGCTCATCCATCCAACATGAGGACTACCTTGATTCCTTTCTTAGATGCATCACATTCCAAAACATTGTTCCTAGTGAAGTTAGGTAAGGCCAGTATAGGAGTAGTTCACATAAATTCTTTCAAGGCTTGGAAGGATTACTCAGCTGTTGGAGTCCAACTGAAAGAATTCTTCTTACAGAGAGTTGTGAGAGGAGAATTTTTTTTCCCACAATTATAATTTTTTTTTCAATAATATCTCGTTAAACCCAGGAAACCACGTATACTTTTAAGAGTTTTAGGGAAAGGCCAATTCTTCATAGCTTCATTTTTCTTTGGATCCACCCTTACACCATCCTTTCCAACAATAAGACCCATGCACTCAAATTCAAAGGATCCAAAAGAAAATTTAGAATGTTTGAGGAAAATATGGTGCTTGGAGAAGAGACGGAGAACGTGATCTACATGGGTGAGATGGGATGGCTAGGTTTTACCATAGATGAGAATATCATCATATAAAACTAACAAAAAGTGACAGAGGAAGTGACTAAAGACATGATTCATGAGACTTTGAAAAGTGGAGGGGGAATTACAGTGACCAAAGGGCATGACCAATAAATCATAGTGGCCCTCATGAGTGAAAAATATAGTCTTGGGGATGTCTTCCTCTTTCATACATATTTGGTGATAGCCAGAATGTAGGTCAAGTTTGGTAAATTATTGATCCCCATTGAGTTCATCCATAAGGTCATCTATGAAAGGAATGGGAACTTTGTTGTTGATGGTATGTTTGTTAAGCATAAACAAATTAAGACACATGCATCAAGTTCCCTCATTCTTGAGGACCATGACAATAGGGGAAGAATAGGGGTTGGTACTGGGATGGATAACACCTACTTCTAACAATTCTTGGACAATTTTCTCAATTTCATTTTTTTGAGCAAAGGGATGATGATAAGGATGAGGAAGACTTGCTAGGATTAAATCAATTAATGGCCATGGTCACCACAGAAGGGGGGAAGGCCCTAGGGTGTTTGAAAAATAGTGGGATGGAGGGAAATGATCACTTGAAGGTCTGGGTGTACAAGAGGTGTCTCAAATACTTGAATGGAATGGAGTTGGGAAATGATTCTTGGATGACCTTTTTTTAGTAACGTTTATGTGCGGTGGGAATTGATGATCTTCGAATACCCTGTTGTAATGCCTTGTAATTTATAATGTCTTCCTTCCTTTTCGAATTGCATGGTTAATTCCTTAAAATACATGGAGATGGGGCCAAGAGTGTGTAACCATTCAACACCAAAAATAATTTCACAACCACCCATGTCAATAGAAAACATGTGATCAGGCTATACTAACCAATTTGTAGGTGCACATTTTTACAACGCCCCCCACATTTCATGGAACCACCATTGGAAATTGTGATTTAAAATTTTTTGATAGCACAGATATATAAATTGGCTTCTTGAGAAAGGCATTGATGGCTGAAATTATGAGTGTTTCCATTGTCAACTAGGATGGTGACTTTCCTATGCTTAATGTAACCAATCAATTTGAGGGTTTGGGGAGAACAAAAACCAGTGAGAGCATTCATTGAAATTAGTAGTTCAAATTCAGTAGGATTAGATGGAGACTTAGGATCATCTATTTTGGGTAGCTCAACTTCAGGTGAAACCTTAACATGTTCATCAGAAACATCCTCTAAAATGTCCCTAAAAAGTTTTTGTTCTTTACAATTGTGCCCGACAAAGTATTTATCATCACAATTGTAACAAATAACTTTGAGTTGGTGTTCAACTGTTTCTTCCCATGTTAATTTTTGGACCTTGAGAGGAGGGGTTTGAGAGGCAAGGGTGGTGGGTTTTGGGAAGGGAACAAAAGTGGGTTTTCTGCTCTAGGCCAAGATGACCATTTGTGCCTCCTTGGCATGTTTAGTTGACTCCAACCAAGTCTGAGGGTGATCCATGATGACTTATGATAGGATTTCATATTTTAGGCCACTGATAAATAATTCTTGAAATAAGGTATCTGCCATGCCCTTCGTTCAAAAATCCAAATGCTCAAAGGAACTGATAAAATATTCCACTATTCAAAAATGCTTCAACTTGGTCAGACGTCCTAAATGGTGGGTGTCTATGTCAAAGAATTCATACAAATCAACAACAAATTATTTCCAAGAAACATACCCTTGGCATGCAATGCGACTCGCTACCACCATTTCCATCATTCTGGATCTAGATAGAGAATTTTTTAACGAAGCTTGGTCAACTCATCAATAATGCCATGGAGGGAGAAATAATGTTCCATATGAGTAACTGAGGCCTGTGGATTTGAGCCATCAAATTTTTTCACCTCAAATCGGGGAACATGGGGGTCATGAGGTAGGGAGTGGGAATGAGAGTGCATAGGCTAGTTTGAATCAACACATTTAGTATAGAGAGGCGGGTCATAGGAGGAAGGGCCCTAAAATTAGTTCATGAATTGTTGGAGAGTGGAATTTACTTCAACCATTATTTACTGAGTTGTTCTTGGATGTGGTCCCTTTTGGCATGAATGATAGGAATGTCATTATGCACTTTGGCCTTAAGGGAAGTAAGGTCAGTGCTTAGTTTCTGATTGGTTTCTTTTTGATAGGTGTGAGCCATGGGGGGATGAGGGGTGGGCCAATGGAAAAAAAAGAAAATAAGTGATATATACCACTATTTTCAGGGAAACGAGAGGAAGCCAATGGGATAAGTGGGAAACAAGGGTGTGGGGAAGGGTATAGTTCCATCGGGTAGAAAAAACGTTAAAAATGATAAGGATCACAACAATCAAAGAGAAAAGGTAAAACCAATGAGATAGGTCACAAATAAGGCTACAGGAACGACCCAAACTCTTTTTTTTTAAACTCTTGCAGAGTTATACTTTGATTTGAATAATATTGCAGTGTTGAAATGCCTAAATTCTTAACAGGAAAAAATGTGTAGTAATTTCGTGACGAGAATGAAGGAGGAAAGGTTGCCCGACAATAGATCTTTTTTGTTCCTTTTCTATTATGTTTTATTTCCAAAGGGTTAGGGTTTTCAAGGTTTCTACAAACAAGGTTTTCCCCTCTCCTATATCTCTATGATATATGTGTGGGTTCGAAGAGTAGTAATCGACCCAATTTATGAGGGCACCAACTGAGGATGCTAGATCATACCCTTAGCCATACTACCCAATTACCCAAGTACTAGAGAGTATCTTCTTGAGTTTTTTTCTTGGTGGCACTATAGCATTCAGGCAACCGATCGATTGATCTATGGCTAGTTTCATGATACCTAGAGGGGATCCTGATATACCAAAAGTACTTGAAAAAGAAAGTACATATACAAATGTTTTCCAATGCACTGCTACTCGAAGGGGTAGAAATAGGGGTAAAAAGGATGTACAACATTGTGAGATAAAAATCTCTTGTATTTCTTGAGTGTATGCTTCCTCAACTCTGGATTTATGCATTGAACGATAGATCATTTTAGTTTAAAGACACAAGAACATGTCTCTACCCTGAAAAACAATTAACCCACCATTCCTTCCAAGGAAAGTGCTCTGATACCGCTTGTTATGTGGTTGCTTATGTTATATTGAGAAGAAATAGAAATATCACAAAAATTACCAACAAAATAAAAAAAATATAGAGAATAACACACCAAAATGATACCTTTATTGAAATGGGAGAAATGTTCACTTTCCTCTTCGAGGGGACAACCTCTAGTAGAGTAGAAATCTATTACAATAATTCTCAAAACAAGCTTTCTCATGCCTCCTACTCTTATTTATATGAATTCTATCTTCTAAAGAACATTCTAGAGGAAGATATTTCTATAAGAAGAAGTTTCTATTAGGTATTCTTACATTGACTTGTTAACATTTATTAAATAGGTTGTACTAACCAATGTCATCATTTATTACACGGAAAATATATTTAGGCCTTATTAACTAATTCCAGCCTTTATTACATGGAAATTATATTATTCTATCTATGTGAGGGGTTAGGTCCCTAAAAAAAATATATGATTGTTCTACTTATTAGTAGTATTCGATTGGTCTCTTGTGTTATCACTTTGATGGAAAATGTTGTGAGCAGAGGGTGCTTCACATTTTTCAAGTTGGTTTGGGATTGTGGGATCATTATTAGTTTAAATGTGGTTCATTTTTTTTATTATAGGGTTGTGATGGCATTGCTTGCAGACAAACAATCTTTGGGAAGGGAGGACTGTAATGTCCCCATTTTTGGATTTCCTTGTTTTGCAGTTGGATATCACCTTATGTGTTTTTGTCAACCTAACCAGAGGGGTAAATTAAGGCTAACAATGATCTTGGGTGGTTTGGAGGATTTATATGAATCTTTCATGGGTATTCTTATCATGTTTCATCATTGGGATCATTCCTATGTAGTCATATTTCGATTATATTGCATTTTGATTGTTATAATAATTTAAGAGTATTGTTGAGAATAATTTAGATATTATTTTCGGGATTAAATGCGTAGTGTAAGTCATTAATATATGAACCATATTCATGAGTATTAGTCACAACTAACCAATAATTCTCATGATTTGAATAGTCCACTTAGCACTCATTGCATCGAGTGATGCTCACAGGGGTGAAGAAATGGGATTGAAACCAACCAATTGAATCGCATAGCATCAATCATCACTTCTGGGGCTTGCACCCAGTAACCAAGACTTCCCAGGTTGTCACCCATCCCAAGATGCCTCTGGTTCAAGCGCGCTTAACTATGGAGTTTTTCCCACAATCAAGCCCACTTAGCTTGCTACCCCATTTGCAAAACCTTAGCAAGTATTGTGCCTTATGAACTACCCAGTGAGAGCTCCTTTAACTCTTATTATTTAAGCATATAAGTGCTTCCATAGTGCAAGATATTAGATATTATTTTGGGGATTAGCTGCGTAGTGTAAGTGATGATTGATGCTATGCGATTCATTTCGTTGGTTTCAATCCCATTTCTTCACCCCTATGAGCATCACCCGATGCAATGAGTGATAAGTGGACTATTCAAATCATGAGAATTATTGGTCAATTGCGACTAATACTCATGAATATAGGTCATATATTAATGACTTACACTACGCAGTTAATCTAGAAAATAATATCTAATATCTTTCACTGCGGAAGCACTTATATTCTTAAATAATAAGAGCTAAGGGAGCTCTCATAGGGTAGTTCATAAGGCACAATAATTGCTAAGGTTTTGAAAATGGGGTAGCAAGATAAGTGGGCTTGATTGTGGGAAAAACTCCACAGCTAAGCGTGCTTGAGTCAGAGGCGTCTTGGGATGGGTGACCACCTGGGAAGTCTTGGTCACCGGGTGCAAGCCCCGGAAGTGATTATTGATGCTATGTGATTCATTTCGTTGGTTTCAATCCCATTTCTTCACCCCTGTGAGCATCACCCGATGGAATGAGTGCTAATTGTACTATTCAAATCATGAGAATTATTGGTTAGTTGCGACTAATACTCATGAATATGGGTCATATATTAATGACTTACACTATGCAGTTAATCCCGAAAATAATATCTACTATCTTGCACTGCGGAAGCACCTATATGCTTAGAGAATAATTTAATCGAATTCACTAAGGTTTTCATTTTAATCAATTATTTGAGAGGGACACCTTAGTGTAATAAATTGTTGGAACCAAGAGGGAAATATCTAAAGGTTGAGATGATGAAAAAAATGTCTTCCAGTGGTTGGAAATGCTTCAAAATAAAATAAATCACTTTTTGGAGTAAAAAGGTGTATTGAATTAATAAAGTAATTTTATGAAGAAATACTAAAGATGAATTAAAAGTCACTTGAGGGGAGAAAGGTGAAATGGGGTATAAAGGAGTGATA
>JASDQU010315637.1:0-13372 GCA_032191745.1 Picea mariana
TTAATAAATGTAATCTCATCCATAGTTTAACTTAGGTGCATTGGTTACAACCAATTCTGATTTGATCTCTCCCGTATTCTAACTTGGTTGCATTTGTTACAACCAATCCTAGTTTATAGGATCTAGAATCCTATTCACGGGTGAATTGTTGTCACCGTTTCCAACAGAGAAAATAGCTACATGGACAGCGGCGGTTGCGATAGCATCTTTAATCTGAGCAGTTATGTTTTCTCCCTCTTGCATTTCTTGGTAGTCTAGAAAGGCTTGCACACCATGTACACGAAGGCGGCGGTACAGATGGCTGGCAAAAGTCTTCTTGACATCGGGGCCGCGATGGTTTATAAACACATCGTGCCCATAATTTTTGCTGCTGTTTTCATTGGTATCAGCAGCGGTGGAGGTGGAGGTGGAGGCCTCAAAGTCATTAGCAGATGGGGGACAATAGGGAGGAGCCTGACTTTCACATTCACTTTCAGTTTCAATCTCAGAGCGTTTTGGGGGCAATGAAGATGCAGGTGATGGGTATGCCATTGCTAATTGGATCCTGCAAATAGAAATTGGAAGCTTTAGACGGTCCGATCGGCAAATTGCGAGGGAGGAGATGGGTTAGGGGGAGATTGTAATGAAAACGCCGGTAGACTGCGAGATATATATACACATGAAGTCTTTTAGTCGTCATTATTGGGCCCCAATACATTAGTGCGCTCTTTGGCTGGTGTGTTATGTTTCAACGTGGATTCTACCGTGTTATGTCAAGCCTGTTTGGAAAACACGATCCACAACGGACCAGATGTGGACGGCGTAAAAGCTAATCTGTACGATCATCTCAAGATTGTTTGCAATTTGACACGTATTAAGCAATTACTGAAGGAAATTGGATCACACATGTGCCTGTCGATTTCTTTTTGCCGTGCTCCAGTAGCATGGATTCAAAGCACAAGATGGTCTTGATCATCGTTGCGTGTCAAATGGGTAGGTTGTAATTTGGATCTCAAATGCCCATTTCACCTTCACTTTTATATTGACCTTCATAGAGGCCAGTTACATTCATCTCAAGCTTTAAAGTAGTGCTAGTTATATCCATTATTGTTACCGATATTTTCACACAACATTTTTATGTTAACTATTAATTTTTATCCTATTATATATATTTTTGTTATTTGTATTGAAGTGTAATGTTGTTTTAGTTTGTATCAAAGTTTAGGTCTCTCTAATAATAGGAACTCCACTCATATTATTTGTTAAATTTGTGCTTATGATTAAGTATACGTTTTGAATTACTACAAAAATTGACTTGGGTAGTTGATGAAAGGTGTGTTTATCTCAATTTAAAAAGGAGGTTTTTAAGGTTTTTAATATTAAGTAAAAGTATTTAATAAAAATAATTTAAATTTATCAATTAGATAAATGTTTTTGTATTTACAATTTATTTTTATTTATGTCAATCACGTTTTAAAAGAAACTTCACGTTTTAAAAGAAACTTTAGAATAAAAAGAAAAATCATTATTTGGGAATCCTATATATATATAGGGTATGGGATTCCGTGAAAGGTAAAAAAACATTCCTTACTCCTTTCTAATAAAACCACATATTTAGATTTAATATAAGTTAATTATTTTTATTAAAAAAAATTAATAATATTTTTTTATATAATTTTATATTAAAAACATATAAAATTATAAATTAAATATTAAAATAATTTTGATAAATATTAATTGATCCATTATATTTATTTTGAACAATTTTAAATTGCATATGAAATACTCAGATGTTTTAAAAATTGTTTCATGGGTAAAGCATCATGATTTGGGAACAAATAAAAAAGGACATTTTTGGGCTATGCCACTTCAAAATGTTTTTTCAACTAATAGAACTAAATTTTTTCGTCAAAATTTTAGTTCCATTAAGATTTTATTAACTCTATCCTTAAGCCACTCTTCCCAATAGAATCCAAGCTTTAGACTTGTTTAATGGCTTCAATACATAACTCATGCTTTAGGTGGGATGTCTTCAACATGGATCTTCATTCCTCAACCTAGTTTAGTCTAGGTCCTACAAGATAGAAAAAACACTCAATAATTAAACATGGTGATTCTTCCCAACATTTGTATAGGGCTTTTACTTTTATTTTCAAAGAAGAAGAAAATTTTCTCATAAAACAACATCACTTTGGCAAGTCTTTCTTTGGCAAGTCTTTGGCAAGGCTTGCTAGTTTCCCCTACAAAAACTTGATCTTGTAAGCCATAGTCAAAGCAAACCCCTTTAGCAAGTCTTTGACAAGGATTGCTAGTTTGCCCTTCAGAAACTTGATCTTGTAAGTCATAGTCAAGTCTTTGGCAAGGCTTGCTAGTTTCCCCTACAGAAACTTGATCTTGTAAACCATAGTCAAGGCAAGCCTTTGCTACGGAATTTACTAGAATCATAAGGGATAAGCAAGTGTTAGCCTTTGACTCCCTCTACCAATAAAACCAGCTCTATATTGTCACATTACAAGATAAAGTATTTATAGTGAGTGTGTGTTAAGTGTATTAATACCTTAATTATGATGAGGTATTATCCGTAGTATTTATGCTTGGATAGTTATAACGATAACTAGCGTACTATATATGTATCATTGATATGAAAATAATTATTGGATAGTATTGTCTTTTGGGCCATTTTTCTTATGTGTTATTTTTTATTTTATGTATGGGTTTAATTGTTAATTTTATATTTTATCTTATTTCTTTCAATTAATATCCCAGTACCAAGATTATGAAGCCATGTTGACATGATTAAGTTGGGCTTGAAATAATGACAATAGTTGAAAAGTGTTATCGATATTTTTACATTTATTTGATGAATAGAAATGTGCAATGAGATGTTGACAAAGAACACATTTCAATTTTTTCCTTTTAAAAAGATTTATAAATGATGCTTTTAGATAGTCCTTAACTCACCATATTAATATCATATAAATTTTGTTACATATGTTGAATTACATTTGTATGAGGTTATATGTATTTCTTATTAAAATATTACAAGTTCAAATCCAAAAAAAAAGTACATGAAAAAAATTCTTTATTATAAAAATAAAAAGTTTTAGACATTAATTTGAAATTTAATTTTTATTATAATTTTAAAATTAAATTAGTATTATTCTTATTATAATTATTATAAAATACAATTAATTACACTTTATATATAATAATTAATTACAATTTATTTAAAAATTAAATCTTTTAAAATAAAATGGTAAATTACAATGTAATCGCTTTAGTAAAGATTATGAATTTGTGATGAATTCTCTGGTGTCTTATAATTTGAGTTGGCCGCAAAAATCGGTGGGAAGATTGTAATGAAAAATGTCCGTGGAAGGTAAAGATAAAATAAAATGATTCCCTGGCCCCTCTCTGTCTTTTCCGAACGCATATTTTCCTTGGCGCGCAGAGACGGACCATCAACCGCGTTCTCCCGGCCCCATGTCATGTTTCTACGCGTAATCTGTGTGGGCTCAACGTACGTTTTGCTTTTCCATTAACTTTACCCTTTGTATCATGGGCAACAGCTGGTGGCGACAAGCCAACAGGTTTGAAATTCGATTCACTTCCACCCGTTACAGCGAAAATGATCGTATTTTTATTTTTTGTTTTATCTAAATTTATAATTTAAAGATAATTAGCAATTATCTCTTTAAGCTGTTCAATCTCATAGACGTCATTCAAATAGTCATTTCTATTTCCAATATAACAATATAACTTGTTCAACTCCATGTACGTCATTAAAATCAATCATTTATATTCTCAATATAATTTGTTGGTAACTAGATAAGAGATTAAGAATTGAAATTCGATATTCAGATCTAGATCTTTCGCGTGAATCCATTTTTCAAAACCACTATGTAAAATGATTGGAGAGTTGTTCCATCAAAACTAATTGAAAATTGAAACTATTACCCATCGAACTATTTTTTATCTTAACCAGTTTTATAAAAATTGTAGCCGTCCATAATGACGTTCTCTTGAATTTGATTTTTAAAATTAGAAAATGTTTGGATACTATTAAGATGCTCTTCATAATAACTAAAATGAAAATACCACGTATCATAACTAAAATGAAAATGAGTGCATCCATACATGATAAAATGGCTTGACAAGGGCAATAATTAAAAGGAGCATGACCATATATATAGATGGTACACAAGGCCTATCCATAGATTAATTTAAAAAAAGGAAAAGAGCATGACCATATATATAGATGGTACACAAGGCCTATTCATACATAGATTAATTAAAAAAAAAAGGAAAAGCACTACATCTCTGGTAATAACTAAAGTTGTCATAATAAAACCATTACATCTATATTGTAATAACGAAAGTTGTCATAATAACATTAATATACACAATATTAAGAGTTAAATTTCAATATGATTCATTGTTAACCCTGATTTTGATGTCGTTTATTTATTGTTTTTTAAGTCTTTTTGATTGATGTCAATTCGGAGGGGTCATCTTATGCCTCCTAATGTTAATGAAGCTACTTTCCAAGCTTTGGTGGCCTCCTTGGGGAAATTCACTCATAAGTCGAAGCCTTTTAGATTTGTTAAGAAAATTGACCAGATTCCAAGTGAAGCTTCCCACTACTTCTTCTCGTCATATGGCATTGGCTTTGGTCGATAGAGGTCTCACTTGGCAATTCACTGGTATTTGGCCCTCTCCAAAATTAATGGATATCTAGATCCTAAAAAATTGGAGGGTCATGATCAAAGGAAAGCTCACATGTTACTTATGTGGATGAGGATTATATGCTTTTTTGCTCGAAAAGAAAGAAGATCGATATCTCATTTTTGGGAATGGCCCATGTTTTATGGGAACAAAGGGAATGTCTCTTAATAGACAGACTTCGGACTTTGATTTAGAATTAGATGTGCCCTTAGCTATTTCAATATTGGTGCAATTGCCCCCATTTTCCTTTACATTGTTGAAATGAAGATTCATTATGGACCATTGACAATTCTTAGGAGAAACATATAGATAAATATTAGTGAAAAGAATGTATGTTTACGTGTGCGAGAATCTGTGTGGAAGTAGATTTGGAAAAAGTACTACCTATAGAAATATTAATGAATTTAGATAACTATAAACATGTGCAAAAACTAGATTATGAACAACTTGCTTTTAAACACAAAGCATGCCATGAATATGGTCACTTTGCCAAAGATTGTAAAAAAACAGTCGCAGTTCAAGCCCCATCAAAAAAGGAGGATCAATGGTAGATGGTGAAGAAGAAAATGGGTACAAATCAAGTTGCACAATTAGGCCAAGTCTTTTCATCGGGCATCAATACACAAAAAGGAAAAATGATACCCACTACAAATAAGTTCATAATCCTTTCTCAAGCATAGGTTTAACCATTGGACAATACTTTGAGTCCTCCTCCAAAGGAGAATACGACTCTATTCCTCGTCATTGCCATGCAATCCTTTGTGCCACCCATTCAGTCAAACTCGCAAGTCCGAAAATTGATCCCCCATTGTTAGCACTGAGAGTCACCCTCCGACTGCAAGAGGATAAGCCCAGTACCCATCAAAAATTTTGTGGATTAAAATGGAGTGAGTGGGTGAGTCAGCGAGACTTTAAAGAAAGGAAGGACAACGAAGATCACTGCAGATCAGTGATGGGCCATTGGGCTATGGAGTCGTAAACAGTTTGCTCAATGAAGGAATTTAAGCTCCATATCAGACAAAAGGATTTAAGTGGTGATGGGAAGAAGAAAGATAGAATGTGTCTGAGTGATGAACCATGAAAAATGGGCAAGAAGATAACAAATCCTCCACCGCCTCAGGAATCCATTGATCAGAGAGATGCTACATCCAGACAAGAAGAAAAACAACAAGCGTCTGAGTGATGAACCATGAAAGATGGGAAATATGACAACAGATCCTCCACCGCCTCAGGGATCCATCAATAAGAGAGATTACATCAAGACGAGAAGGAAAACAAAAAATATCTGAGCAACCATAAAAGATGAGCAAGATGATAACAGATCCTCCACTGCCTCAGGAATCCATCAATCAGAGATATTACATCCAGAGAAGAAAATAGAAGGAGTGTCTGAGTGATAAACGATGACAGATGGGAAAGATAACATCAGATCCTCCACCGCCTCAGGAATCGATAGATCAGTGATGCTACATCCAGACAAGAAGAAAAGAAACATCATGTAAACTAAGAAGACGGTATGATGTAACAACTTAAAGGCATCTTCATTAACATAACAATTTACAATCCATGCCCCTCCATCTTACAACAGAAAATACAATCATAACAATCCTCAAAACTTCCCTGGTCTGGGCCAAAACAAACCCCCCCCTTTATTAAAATCTAAGACTGATCTATTTATAATCAGATCAGTCCACAACTGCCAGGAGTGTGACCTGGCCATTTCATTCAAATCTTTCACATGCACATCCTTATGTCAGACTATGTGTGTTTCCTCCTTTCAGATGCAAGCTCAGACCAGTATGGGCCTACAAGACGAAAACGCCCATTGTGGTACCGCAGGCTGACAGTTTTGTCTCCTCAGCCAAAGATTCCACGCCTTCTATTTATGAACTGAGCTGAGGTTTCAGCTACCAATCCCTTTCCATTAACTGAATCCTCCTCGGGATCGGAGCGTGCTTGGACAACTAGCAGGTGACCACGTGCCACTCATGGATTGGGTGCTGAAGTCGTAAAATTCAAACCTTTCTCATTGGTTGGGGCCTCCTCAGGATTGAGACGTGCCTTGGCGGTTAAGGGGAGGCCACATGTCACTGTTGGATACAACGCTATAAGATCACGTGATTTCGGGACCGTCAAAAGAGGTTTGGACCCACACCGCTTTCGGGCCTGAAATGCACCCTCTTTCGCCACGTTGCCTCCCTGCAATACCGTGGTTTGGATTTCGGCCCGCTCAAGAAAATTAATACACGATCATGTTGCGACTCTGAAATGACTTGTGGTCGTTGATCTGGTCATGGTCTGGGTGTTAGGGTCCTAACCCGCACATAGGTAGAACAATATATTCGGATGTAATAAAGGTCAACATTAATAAGGCCTTTCAATAAAATAGAATTAGGAGGATGTAAGAAGACCTAATAGAAGCTTCTGCTTCTAGAAGGATCTTTCTCTATATGCTTCTTTTGATAGACATATTTAGTATAAATAGGAGTCGAGGGTATGCGAACCCTAGCTTGGATATTATTGTAATAGAGCTCTGCTCAACTGGAGGTTTCCCCCTTGAAGAGGCCCGTGAACATTGCTTTCAGAATCAAAGTGTTATTTCTGTTGTTATTCTTATTTCATTTCAGTGCTATTGTGGTGATTGTTTTGGTTATATTGTTGTTATTCTGCCATTTCTAGCATTTTATTTCTGTTCTGCATACTTTTTTATATCTGGTATATTACAAGTGGTATCAGAGCACTTTCCTTAGCAAAAAGTGTGGGTTAATTTTTTTTCAGGGTAGAGACATATTCTGGCGTCTTTAAGCCACATAGATATGTCGTTATGCGCATAAACCTACGATTGAGGGATACATACTGTAACACACCCACTACGGTAATCAAGTTTTCATTGATTTCTTCAAAATCAGAGACCCCGAAATATCTACGGAGGCCTAGCGTAAGCTAGCTCTTTCTTTCTCTCTGCTCTCATGTGATCGTGGGTCATGATCACAAGTCAAATAATCATGGCGCCTCTTTGTATTTCGTGCCTCGGCGCCACAGGGATGTCGAATTGTTCAACTCTGCAACCACCAAACCCCGACAAGGTTAGTGACTGGCCAATAGGGACGAATCCCTACAGGGTTAGCAAATGACCATCAGGAACGACCCTGTCGCGCGGTTGAGTGGAGTACAGGTGGCGAGAGGGGAAACACGACACGGTGGGCGACGTGACATGAGACGGGTCCCACTTCACACGCCACACCATTCTGGACCCCCCCCCCCATTAAAGGTAGAATGGCAAGGGGGGTCCGAAATTCGCCTGAATGTCATTGATCAAGGCGAATAAATCCTGACCGTTCCAGAGTTGCGCGTTCGATTCTGGACCCCCCCCTCACCGCTAAAGGCAGAATAGAAAGGGGGCTTTGGAATGAAGCCTCAGCCGTAGATCTGGGCGGGTGGACTTTGGTTGTCCAGATCTGCTCGCCACTTACCCTAAGGCGCATTCGCGCCCCAGCTTAAAGTTGACATCTCTTCCTCACATCTGACAGTCATTATAGACCCTGAGATCCTCCGAAAGAATCTCGTCCGTTCATCGAGACTTAACCACATACTAACATCTCAATATTTATAAGTCTGGATTTCGGGGTTTAAGAGCATGAGGGAACATGCCCTTCGGTATCCCGAGTGTCGAAACGCCGAAGTGTCAAACAAGCCTAAATTGGTGATTAGCCCCTTGGGTTATGCCTTGGTCAATATGACCTGGTCCCACATGACCACACTCTCTCTTCCATCAGGATTTATCAAGGCGAGATCCCGACCTCTTGTCAACGGAACTCTCGAATCCCCGATCCCCGATTTCCTGAAACGGGTGATCTCTTGACACGTAGCCTCCCGAAATCAGTCGGTCTACGACTGATTCGGGGTTTCCACCATGGAACATCCCGATCTCTCGTCATCAGAACTCCCGAGTTCTCGACTCCCGATTTCCCAAAATGGGAAATCTCACGACACGTGGCCTCCTTTAATCGGACGACCCGAATCTACTACGGGGTTTCTACCATGCAATGCCCAGATCTTTCGTCACCAGAACTCCCGAGTTCCTGATTCCCAATTTCCCGAACTGGGAGATCTCACGACACGTGGCCTCCTTTAATCGGACAGTCCAGATCTATTTCGGGGCTTTCGCCCCTATTCACTGGGGGTTTAACCCTCGAGTATCTCCTGACAGATCCAACGGCTGTCGGGTTTTCCAGCTGAGATCTGACGACTCAGACAGGTTCCTAACTTGTGCATTCTCCCACAACTTCCTGGATGTGGAAAAATCAACGGTCCAGATGTTCTCATGGACCTTGGGGATCTACGATCTCGATCTCTTCGCTACCCACGAAGACACAAAAAGACAAAGTGGTAAGGCATTTAACCCCCTACTCTCTCCTACCAATCTAACAGTCATGGATGACCACAAATTTCCCAACAGAATTCTCGTCTGTCGATCAACACCTATTCAGGGTTAAGGCGCTTAACCCTCCAGTTTCTTCTTCCGATCTAACGGTCGTGAATGACCACCGATCTCCTGATGGGATCCCGTCCATCGATTCGATACTTATTAGGGATTTCTTAAGGCCTTGCACCTTCACGTCCTTTTTCCAGTTTCTTGATGGGCTTTTCGAGAAGGGTATCTCTATGGGGAGGTTTACCCAGGGTACTATCTGAGGCAGATAAGGGTATCTCTCTCCCGAGAACCAGGCGTGAAGTCTGAATTAGATCAGTATGCATATAAATAACGATTTATGAGAACATAAGCCATACGTAGTCTTTCCATATGTTCAGTCTAGCCTGTCGCAGTCTAGCCNGGGGAGGTTTACCCAGGGTACTATCTGAGGCAGATAAGGGTATCTCTCTCCCGAGAACCAGGCGTGAAGTCTGAATTAGATCAGTATGCATATAAATAACGATTTATGAGAACATAAGCCATACGTAGTCTTTCCATATAAACAGACAACTATCAGTACTGATCAAGACACCATACAGACATTCTTATAATGAAATCATTCACAATTTCACAGCTTATGATCATAAATGTCAGCATACATATATTTCAAGATGCCAAAGGCAAAACACTTATCAGAAAGTAACACCAGGGGTTATGTAACTGCTGAGAGGGGTGCTCGTTTCCACCCAACCGTAGGCTCAACGACTCCCAACGGATTTACCACTAGCCACCCCCGAGCTGAGACCACGATGTTGTGAGACTACGTCTCTGTTTGCCAGTGACCAGGAGTGAAGGTTACTCTCCTTCCTCTCTGCTATCACCCACTCTGCATATCGCCAAAGTTCTCTTTCTCCCCTCATGTCCACCCCCAATCGCTTCTCCCCCACGCCTTATCCTCTTGCGAGGTTGCGTGTGGCGCGATTTCCCTCGCGCTGGTAAGGCCTGACGGCTCTATGGATGGGCGGTTCACCTCCCCATCCCTCATTAATTCCTGAGGAGCCATGTACCTACCATCCTGCAAGACATTTAATTCGGGGCCAGCGAGCCGCTTTTGGTTCTCCAGGCCAGTGGAATCCAAATACGGTATTGATTTTCGGTGGAAGTTAACGCCACCTTTCCAAGTGCCTTCCACTGCCTTTCTGCAACCATCGTGGTCTCTTTTTCAGCATATCCCCTCTCAGCAGTCCTACAATATTTCATAATATTATTCACATTCATCGACCTTTTCCACAAGGTCCATTCACATCACATATTCACATTTCTGAGTTTGCCACAGTTCTTGGCCAATCCAGTTATTTTTACAAACTGGGGGAAACAGGGTGTTACAATTCCCTCCCCCTTAAAGGAACATCGTCTTTGATGTTCTATCTATCAACATGTCATGCATGTTTGGATGCAAACAAAATCGGATATGCATGTTTCATGGCATCCTCCATTTCCCATGTAGCCTCATCTAGGCTAAAATGTTTCCACTGCACCTTGACCTGTGCAATGGTTCAGTTCGGGAGCGGTGTTTCCTTTCTGTCCAATATGCATTGGGGTTCTGGTAGAAATTCTCCCTCCGGTTCCACCTAGATCACAGACCAGTCAATTATATGATTAGCATCATGTACATATTTCTTCAGTAATGAAACATGGAAAACANTGCTTCTCCCTCCGGTTCCACCTAGATCACAGACCAGTCAATTATATGATTAGCATCATGTACATATTTCTTCAGTAATGAAACATGGAAAACATTATGTGCTTTTACTGTGGGATGAAGAGCTAGCCGATAGGCTACAGGTCCCACTCTATCTAGAACCTCAAAGGGTCCACAATATCGGTGTGCCAACTTGACACAAGATCCCATTTTTAGGGAACTCTTCCTGGGCCTAACTCTTAGATATACATGATCTCTCATTTTGAACTCTCTTGGAGTTCTCTTTTGATCAGCATAACTTTTCTGTCGGTTCTGAGCGACCTTCAGATTTTGTTTTATCTGAGTCACTTGTTGTTCCATTTCTTTCAACATGTTGGGTCCAAAATAAATCCTATTTACGGGATTACTCCAGCTAACTGGAGTATTACATGGCCTACCATAGAGGACCTCGAAGGGACTCATCTTTAAAGATGCTTGGTAGCCGTTGTTGTAGGCGAATTCTACCAATGGCAGGTAGTCTTCCCATTTCCTGGGTTGATGCATTACATGCATCCTTAACATATCCTCTAATATTTGATTCACTCTTTCTGTGTGTCCGTCAGTTTGAGGGTGATAGGTGGTGCTAAACAACAATTTGGTTTCTAAACCAGCCATCAGTGATTTCCAAAAATTGGAAGTAAATTTTGTGTCTTTGTCAGACACTATCTCTTTCGGCATACCGTGCAGTTTGAATACCTCTTTCATGAATACCTGGGCGATATCTATCGCCTTGTAGGTTGATTTGACGGGGATGAAATGAGAAGACTTGCTCAGTTTATCCACCACTACCATAATGGCGTCATTCTGTTTGGTTGAAGTTGGCAATCCAGTGATAAAATCCATGGAGATGGTTTCTCATTTCCATTCTGGGATGGGTAAAGGTTGCAATAGTCCTACTGGGTGTCAATGTTCTGCTTTAATCTGTTAGCACTCTATGCATCATGCCAAATATTTCGCTGTGTCTTTCTTCAATCCAGGCCAATAAAATTGTTTTCGGGTGGTAGTGATCATTTTCTGGTATCCTGGGTGACCAGTATATGGTATTTTATGTAGTTCATTCATAATGAACCTCTTCAAGTCGTCATAATTTGGAATGTACAGTCTATCTCTGTAAGTGAGCAGACCTCCTTCGGTCATCTGGTAGCCTTCATATTTTACTCCAGCGGGTTTTTGTTGTAGGTACAGGGTCACAGTCTGAACGAAGGAATCTGTCTCTTGTGCATTTCTGACTCTGTTCTTGACATCTGTCTTGCAGGTACTCACTGCTGCCAGGTGAATTGTTTTCATGCTTCTGCTAAGGGCATCGACCACCCTATTTTCTTTCCCTTTAATATGTTTGATTTCAAAATCAAATTCGCTAAGGAGGGCCATCCATCTAGCTTGTCTGGCATTGAGCTTTGGTTGGTCAAACAAATATCACAATCCATAGTGATCTGCCATAAGTACAAATTTTCTTCCCAAGAGGTAATGCCTCCACATTTTCAAGGCATGCACTATGGCAGCCAGTTCTAGATCATGAGTCACATAGTTGACTTCATGTTCATTCAATTTTCAGGATTCATAGCAGATCACACTTCCTTTCTGCATAAGGACTCCTCCGAGCCCTTCCTTACAAACATCTTTGCACACAAGGAAGTCATCTTCTGGATCAACGATTTTCAACACGGGTGCATGGGTCAGTATATGTTTCAGGGTTTGGAATCTTTCTTCACATTTCTGCGTCCACAAGAATTTTGTCCCCTTCTTCTGGAGGGCAGTGATTGGACAACCAATCTTGAAGAATCCTTTTATAAATCTCCTATAGTATCCTGCTAATCCCATAAAGGATCTGGTGTCTGAAACATCCTTTGGAGTAGGCCATTTCATGATAGACCTGATCTTGTCAGGATCTACTGCTACCCCTTCCTTGGACAGAACATGTCCCAAGTAATGTATTTGCTTCTGGAAGAAGTCACATTTGCTGAGTTTATCATAGAGCTGATGCTCTCTTAGCACTTGCAGCACAAGTCTAAGATGCTCTCCATGCTCTTCTCTATTCTTAGAGTAGATCAATATGTCATCAATAAAAACTAGTAAAAATTTATCTAAAAATTTACTGAGTACATTGTTCATTAGGCACATGAAAGTGGTAGGGGCATTGGTTAACCCAAATGGCACTACCACAAACTCATTGTGACCATACCGTGTCCGGAAAGCAGTTTTATGGATTTCTTCACCCTTGATTCGGACTTGATGGTATCCTGACCTCAAGTCAATCTTTGAGAAAATAGACGCACCTCCCAACTGATCGAATAGATCATTGATCCTGGGCAAGGGGTACTTGTTCTTTATGGTTACTTTATTGAGTTGTCTATAATCTATACACAATCTAAGGGTGCCATCCCTCTTTTTCACAAACAAGACTGGTGCTCCCCATGGGGACACGCTGGGTCGAATATAACCCTTATCCATCATTTCTTTCAATTGCAATTTGAGTTCAACTAACTCAGGTGTGCTCATCCGGTAGGGTGTCT
>JASDQU010315640.1:0-13372 GCA_032191745.1 Picea mariana
CGATCCAGATCGTCCGATCCTGCTCACTGCTTACCACGGGCGCATGCTGCCCGAGACTTTGGATAAGAGGGTTTTAACCCATTCATTTGATTTCTAACCCCCCCTAGCAAGAAATATCGCTAACATAACCAGAACCCTTAAAACTTACCTTTGATCTTGTAGTTGACCTGTTGTACTGTAAACTGACATGTAACTCTTCCACGGTCCTTAGAAACCTGGTACCAACATCCCTTCACAACATTTCACAAATCCTTTTACATATACGTGACTTTCTCTTCTACAGCCTGTGGATATATGTGCTTTCCTCTATTACAGCCCGCATATATCCACACCCTGCTGACCTGCAGCTCGTAGATACCTCATAAACTAGGGTTTGTTGCAACCCCGAGACTTTCACCTTTGACCTTCCTTTTCTACCTTAGAAATATGATGTCACAACCTTAGCAAAATATCACTAGTTCACAAGATAGATAATCAATGAATAAGTGTGTGAGTGTACTTGTGAATGACTCCTTGAGGTGTTTATATATTTTTTCATAGTAACATATCTCCTTACTTTAGGGCTTTGTTGTTGCTACCACTTTACCCTTTCACCAAGACTTGTAACCAACTAGGGGCTTCTTGACCACTCTTTGGGGCTTTCAACTTTGCAAGGCCATGTATCCCTAACCGTGAGGAACCACATGGTGTTCCACATATCACCATAAATGGAATGATGTGTATTGTCCACCTATGATAGTCTTACCTACAATTTCATTTTCCTTCATGTCCATATTCCTTAATCAACTTTGGGTCTCATAACCACACATCTGGGGCTACATGTAGACTACATAAAATGTACCCAACTAACTCATCATGAATCTCGATCATAGAAATTTCAATCAACTATACAACATCTCTGGACCTCTCCAAGGGTTGACATCAATCTCTAAGGATTGACATCAATTTCCAAGATCACGCTCCAAGGGTTGACATAAATGACAACCAACTTTTCAAACCAATTGTCCAACATCCTTCAAATTCCATTTTATAGTCCTATACCCATTTCTTGACTCTCCATGTTGGAGTAGTGGCATTACAAGGAAATTTTTGGGGGCTTTCATCCTACCATATATTTGTTTGATAATAAACCTTATCATGTGTCGTGACCCTATGTTTGAATAATTAATTGGATGTGGTTGCAATATTGTTGAACCCTAATTTAAAATCCATGTACATAACAAGGAAATGTTTCGTCGAAGCTTCATGAGGTTTTATATTCTTGTCTGGCCCATTACCTTGACACGTTTTATATATAAAAAGAAAATTTGGAATGTGAGGCCAACATTTATGCCCTTTTTCATGACCTGGAGACTTGAAGTTATTATTTGATTATTGTTAATAATGCATGTATATACCAGTAAGGTTATATCAATGATATCATTACTTAGTTTCCAACCTTAATTGATTTTCAATATGTATATACAATGGGTTTTATGGATGTTTTTTAAAAATATGTGTGCATGAAGTATTTACATAAAGATTATTAATTTCATGCACTAGGTTTTGATTAAGGAAAATCGTTGAAGAGAATAAAGTTTCAACTTGTGTGTAATTATTTTATAGAAATGTTGAAAGTTTAAAACCCCAATATGGAAACGACCCGGTTAATTATACTATATTGGTTTTGGTTTCAAAATATTAAGACATATTCTTATTAGATTCATGGCAAGCTTTTACTTCTAGCTTATATGATGATTGGTGAAAGTCATAATGGGGAAAATTTAAATGGAATATTATGCTACATGTTTGATTCGAAAATTATTTGGAATAGATATTAAACACAATTTGGTTATTTGATTATTGGGAATGTTGATATGGATTGGATTAAAATATGGCTAAGTCAATGAAGGAATTAGAAGATGTTTTTTTTATCTAACATACAGGATCAAATCCCTCATTACTTCATTTTACATACATCATTCTTAAATTCCCAAAAAAACATATATCATTTAAACTTCATCTTTTCTCCCTTGTAGTATGAAATATATATATATATATATATTGGCATGGTTAATTTATTTTTGGGAGTTACAACTGTAATTATGGCATTTTATTTATTGGGGATGTCGAATATGAATATATTTTTTGGATGGTATGCATATTTCATTATGGAGGTACAAGGGGATATTTTGAAAATTAAACAATAAATTTATTTAGGGGTCCCCACCTATTAGCTATTATTTATTAAAAACCCTTATTCTGATTATTTATTAAAAAACTATCCCTCTTAACTAGAGTTAGTTAACTACCTAACTAAAGGTAGTTGAACTAATCAAAACTACCTATGAGGAATAAAACAACAACTTGATGGAGAGACAAGGCATGAGAGAATAGAGAGGCACAAACTATGATAAGGTTTGCTCTTGCTCTAAAGTGAGATTACATTTGTATTCCATTCATTTATGAATTACTTGAAGGTTGAATGTTCTTGTTGATAGCAGGGTTTTACTGAAGGTGGCAATAAGAAAGACTAAGAAGCATAGATTATTCACATGCTTCCAAAGATCAATCACTTGTTTTGACAGTCTCTTCATTCTTATTTGAATTATGAATTAGTTTTCAATGTTGATTAGAATTTTTTAGTAGAGTCAAGACATTGGCACATTTGTGGTTTGTTGATCCATTTTTATCAGTCTTGGTCTTTACTTAGAAGACACCAGTAGTCTTTGTGTGATGTAACATTCCACCTTTGACTTCTAAGTCTTACTTTGGTCCAACCCACGTAGGGGTATGAAGAGAAAGTTTTTTGTTGTAATTCAGAATTGAATTAATAAAAATCATTCTCGGTTTTGATCTCACTTTTGGACTTGATGTGTAATGTTATTTCATATTTGTCTTCTAATTATTTCTTAAATTTGATTTAAGTTTATGTTACAAGCATTTTTTTTTGTTTTTCTTTGTTAAAACACCAAACACATAAAACAACATTAGGCCCAAGTACATGTTTCTTGAGGACTAATTGATATTTTTGTAAAGGCTATAAACATAGGGTAATAATCCCCCTATCTTGCGTTAGCCTAGCAAGATTCAAAAATGTTTTATAAGGACACCCATTCATTTTCATCAACATCTGTGTAGAAACAAGAAGCCAAATAGGGATGGCCCTGAGTTTTTATTCAGCAACAAGTGACCATAGGATACGGTCATACCTTTTGTAAAGGAAACATAGGATCAGTTGTGACTATCTCCAAGAAAAACCACAAGCGCAAGGAAAAGCAAAGAGAAAAGAAAAAACAACCACGCAGAAATTAATCAAACAAGCTTCCATTCATCTAAAATTAAATTGGTCACACTACAAGGTTTAAAACAGCTTCCTAGGATGAAAAGAAACAAGGAAAAATACCCAATAACTAAGGAAATAAATCTAAGTTCTTTACCTAATGGAGTTCCAATTCTATTATGGGGAGAACTACCTATAGACTAAGCAATCAAACCCTCAATGAGTGGGTGAGGATCACAAACAAAAAAAAGGATAGATAACATATATTTCTCTCATAAGACTAACATGCATGTTAAAATTAAATGAGAAGGAAGGAAAGAACCTAAATCTAGATGGTTGTTCAAATTATCCAGCAAGTTATCCCTTATCTTTCTCTAGTTCCAATGCTTCATTGAATAACCTGCATAATTCCTCATTCCTCAGCAAACAAACAAAATAACTTGCATAAACAAAGTATTAATCTAATTACTCAAGCAAACTAGAACAACACAAAACCTTATTAAAGATGTTAAAATATCAATAAATCAAAGAGATTTTTTGGGGAAAGAAGATAGATCTATATTGATTTATGAGAGTTACAACAAGAAAGATACTTTGAAATTCATTGTTGTAATTATAGCTCCAAGACCCAAAGTATCCCTCCTTATCCACAAGTCTACATGTTTCAGAATTGATCATCATACATGTTTTCATCTATCTTGACACTTTTTGGGTGGAAAAATTGGAGGAATCGACTTGCAAGGCCATTTTAGTGGCAGGTCCCAATTTGGAAAATAGGGGTCGAGAACCTTCTAAAGCCATTTTGAGGCATTAAATGGCATTTTTTTGGGTTATAGCATCTAAACTTTGTGCCCACACCTCGATGTTGCTCTACACATCGATACCTTTCCAACAATGAAAAAAATTCCTCAATCAAAACTCGTATGTGAAAGTTATGCCTTGTTGACCACCATGGTACAAGTGGATGCAACCTCAGCCCCCATTACTCAAACATGTGGTGATAGCGACTTGTGGACTTTCAAGAATATTCTAGAAGCTCCAAAACCTTATCACTAATTTAGGGTTGAGGAAGTCAAAACCTAAACCCTAGATGGCTATTGGGCCATGTTAAATATCAAGCTACAAGGAAGAGAAGGGGTGAAATTATTGTGTATTGTACTTTTTCCATAGTTGAGAAAAGAATCCAAGGAGTGGTATTTTGAGAGCATAGCAGAGGAGGTAAGAGATTCTATAGCAATTGTTCGTGCCACAATGTCAAATGCAAATCCATAGTGAGTGCCTCCTTTTTTGTACCTGCTTTCCATGACTGAAGAAAAGAGAGCAGATCATAGGCCTCACCTTCTAGCTAGGTTTTATCCCATATTGGGTTTCTCGGGATACATCTTCCTCATTTTTCCTTCCTTTTAAGGGAAATCTCTGTACAAATTATTTCCTTCACATCCCCAACATTTTATTGGAAACCTTTCCCTTTTCCCCAAGGATTCTACCATCTTATATCCACTCTAAGTTGGTTAGATCTATTGATATATATTAAGAATGTTCTTAAATAAAGGAGGTTGAAATCCATTCTTCCTCTGATCTTCAGTGCCCCTTTTCTTATCTTTCAAAGATTTTTGAAAGTCCGATCTACCTTTTCTCTAATCATACAAGTATTTAGCCTTCCTTATTGTCTCTCCAAGAGTCTTAGGTTCCTCAAACTGAATTTTATCTTTGTAGAATGTAGGAAATCCACTTAGGAACATTTATATCTTCATGTTATCCTGTTTAATGTATCCCAAATATCTCAAAAGCTCCAAAAAAATATTCTCATATTCTTCCATAGTCATATTTTCCAGCTTGAGTTCAAAAAATTCCTACATATTCTTGCCATAGTAAACCTCAAAAAGTTACTTCTACTAGAAATACTTCTTGAATTGCTTCCTATAAATTCTCCTCTCATCAATATGCTTAACTTGTGTTAGTTGGTCCCACCAAATAGAATCTTCCCCTGTAGGTTGTATATAGAAATTCTAGCTACTATATTGGATGAGTATTTGTGTAGTTGAAAGTACTTCCTTATTCCCATCAACCAATCTTTATCATCTTCTCCAATCTTGTTTTCACCATCAAAAGTTGGTGGCTTGATATTCTTAATCTCTCCTTGAGATTAATTTAGCACGTACTTTCTCCATTGATGTTTGTATAGAGACACTTATGGGCTACTCTTTGATTATTTATATGCATATGGCTTCTTCGTTGAATGTGTTGGTTTGTAATGATGCCTTTGAGTTATGGTAGCATTTTTTGAGTGTCGATATCTTCCATGGTTTTCTCTTTTTGAACGGACTCTTCCTCCTTCCTCATACCTTGGGCCTTATGCATTCCTCATTTTATTTTGCAAACAATTCAATCCCTACAGTAATTAAGTGTACGGTTGATTTTTCTCCTCTTGATATTTTGACATCTTATCATTATCAACTCTACATCTTTGCACCTCCACCTTCAAACTCCTTTTAGTTTCAAGCAGCTCTAATGATTCCATTATCTTTCGATTCTCGGACTTAGACTATGTATCTTCTATGTTGATATTCAGGACTCTAACTTCTTCTTTGTGGATGTCAGGTCTTTGTCTATCTTCCATGTACCCTTTTTAACAATATTCTTCAATTATATTCTTTAATTATCCTTGTTGTAGCTTTGACTCTACAAGAAATATTTTGATGTTTGGACAACATCGGGAAGACATTCTCTTAGATTAATACTTAATAATATAATTATTGATTATTGAATAATATATGTAATAATAAATAGTTATTGATTATCCAAGGGATGTATTGATCTAGGTGGATATCGATGGCCACCCACCTTTTCCAACTGGCTCAAAACAGTTTTCTGGCAATTTTGGCAATTTACTATTTTTAGCAGTTTTTAACATCCGGGTCCATTTGAGGGCCTAAATGAAAGTTTTTCAGGATCAATCTTCTCAATGATATCCAAAGGCTTTGAGTGAGCCCCCAAAATGAGCTATCGTGCACCCCAAACAGAGATTGTATGCCAAAGTTACGCCCCTGAGAAGTTGATACACCAAACTACCCAAAACGGGGTCCACAAAATTGTTGGCTTTTCATCTTTTGGGGTTAGGGTTTTCGATTTTATTTATGATAAAAAGGCCTTTGGAGCCTCATTGTAAAATCATATTATCAGGGATGCGAGTATCCTTCACATCTCTTCTCAGAGATAAGCTGCCACAATTCTAGCAAGTCTTTCACTTTGTATTTTACAGTCTTTGTACATTTCCGGTCATTAATAGAAAATTGTGTATTACTGTCTATATGTGTTTATGGTTGTATCTTTGATACATTTCTGTTATAATATTGGATATACAAGATATCTATGTACATTTATTTATTATATCTCCACTCTCATTTCGTGCCGAAAATAATCTGGATCACACATCCTTTCATGGATGGTCACCATATGTTATCTATATATGGAACTCTCATCATTGTAATAATATATCAAATATATTGATCATATCAGAATAAAAACAACATGGTATCATATCAGGACTGGGCTTGACTCCCTCACAGGAGGTCCCAGGAAAATGAGAGAGATAGCTTGTTATTTTTGTGAATATTTCTACATACATGCATGAGAGATAATTCTTAGAGTTGCATAATGGAGTTACAAAAGTCAAGAGATCATGGTGCCCAAATTGACTTAGTGTGGGTTTGATATGAAAACTTATTGGTTGAACCCAATTAGGGACGCCAACCTTATATCTACAATATGAACTAAATTCCCCAAACTAAAAATCTGTATATACCCACGTGAGAAGGATGGTTGAATGCAATGCATTAGAAGAAAGGTGACAGAAGAAAAACAACATGGTATGTGGAGAACAGTTGGGCAATTGCAATTCTGGAGTCAATGGGTCGCTTGTCCGAGTACACATTAAGCTTGGACTTCTCTTCCCTCTCTTAACTCTTGGAATTATTTTCTTATGTCCGCTGGTGTTGGAAATTGGAGTAGTCATAATCAAGAAGAGAGTCGTCCAGAAAGATGGTGAAGGTGGGTCATGGAAGATAACGGCCTTTCAAACACTCAACTTCGGGAGATACAACGTGGTGGAATGCATAAAAGAAGAGATAAATTCAAGCAAAACCTTTGGGAAGAGGTTGTGGCCATATTTCACCATGGCGTTCCACAGTCTATTTTCTTCCACCACACACACATCTTCGGTTGTTGTTGTCCCTACCACCATCTTGAGTTACCTAAATATCTATGTCAACAAGAAGAAGTATAGCCGCTTGTTTCACAAGAGGAGGAGGGAAGTATATACGAATCTTTGCATCAAGGAGGATTACGTGACATATGTAAGAGTTCATATGTACATGATTTTGTGATCGCAAGGCTCTTTTGATTCATATTTATTCTAGAAGTTGAATGACAAGGATAGAAGGGAGTTGTTGGCAACTGCTAACTACAGCATTAATTTCTTTCCATGTTCGTGAATGATGGACTTCCATACTCATCCCTATGTTGTATAAAAATGTGTTAGGGATGATTCCATCCTATGCCAATGTAATACAAATGCAGGAATGAGTAGTTTGACAATGATGGAAAAGGACAGTTGTTGACAACTACCGACTACAGCCTACAAAAATATTTTGGATGATTCCAAAGCTTATGTCAATGTAGTATAAACGTAGTAACAAGTATGTTGACATTAACTTAAAATGGTAGTTGTTGACAACCACCAACTTCAGCATTGATTTCATGTATGTATAGGTTATGGAGGACTCACATACTGTGATCTTTATGTCCTATAAAAAAAAGTTTTGTGTTTGTTCAGCACAGTGAATGTATTTCACAAGAGCATATAGGAGAAAGATGTATGAAAATGTGGGACAAAAATGTAATGTTTTAAGCAGTCAAAACTTGAAGATAACAACAGTGACTGTAGTAGGCATTGGGCAGCAAGACAACTGGTAGCAAGGATCATTATCCCTGATACAGGAACCCTTATTTCTTTGAAGGACTATTTTCCCTAGTACGAGAGACCAAAATATGTCTTATTGTATTTGAGTCACTTCATGGTACGTGTGTTCAATAATGTTATACATGTCATCAATATTACCAATATGCAAGCAATGAAAGAGAAAAGGATATCTGTCCCCTTGATTTTCTCTCTGTCTTGTGAAGTCTCCAAAAGGGGGACCTGGTTAATGGACAGTGAGACCACATACTAGACTAGAGTCAAAGCATTGTGAAAACAATAAGAGGGATCCAGTTTGCTCATGCGGAAAAGCAGACATGGAGGGAAAGACCTTCCAACATGATGTCAAGGAGAGACATTACCAGACATGATTCTCAGAGACATGAAGTCTCTAGGAGAAGTATACCTCCAGTATGGGATCATACTAGATAGTAGAGACAATTCTAGTGTATGTAGTGGCACTCCCGGAGAGGGAAGTGGTACTACATCCAGAGGGAGCAGAGATTGAGATACCTCCATAGAAGGAGGAAGAGTTATCTTCAGTGTCAGAGGGAGTAGAGACAGAGGAGGAATCACCTCCAGCTCTAGAGGGATAAGTTATCAAGCCACTCTCAAATCTAGATAGATCAGTTGCAGAGGAAGAAATTGTAGAGAGAGAGTGGAGGAGCCAGTTCCATAGAGAGCGGCCCTAGAAGAGGGAAGTTGTTGACAGAGTAAAGAATTTACTCTCAGTATCAGTGTTTAGCAGTTACAGAGTCCCAGAGGGAAAGTCTGTAGTGACTTCCAAGTGGATCTATAATATTAAACACACAGTTGACGAGAGCATATAGAAGCACAAAGCGAGATTTGTTGATAGAGGATTCTCTTAGGTGGAGGGAATAGATTATGAGGGGAAATTTAGTCCTATTGCTAGATACACTTCTATCCGAATGATTATTTCCCTTGTAACATCCATGGGTTGGAGACTACATCAGATAGATGTGAAGACAACCTTTCTTAATGGAGATATTAAGGAAGAAGTATACATCGAGCATCCAGATGGTTTCGTGATACATGAGAAGGAGTCTCATGTGTGCAGGTTGAAGAAATCCATGTATGGACTAAATAAGGTACCTAGAGCTTATGGACACCTGATGAGTTTGGGATTCT
Organism: Picea mariana; assembly: GCA_032191745.1. NCBI lineage: Eukaryota > Viridiplantae > Streptophyta > Pinopsida > Pinales > Pinaceae > Picea > Picea mariana. Next base: position 9,390 of record JASDQU010315640.1, read on the forward strand.
GCAAAAGTGTTATTGATCCCAGCCTGTACTACAAGACTATTAATGGTGAATCCCTGATTTTTTTCCTCTACGTTGATGATTTATTCCTCACCAATACAGAGAGCCTTATTGTTGAATGCAAGTATGTGTTAGCCTCTAAGTTTGAGATGAAGGACCTTGGTATGATGCACTACTTCTTGGGACTAGAGATGTGGCAGAGAAATGATAAGATCTTCCTGAGTCAGGGGAAGTATACAAGTTGAGATATTGAAGAATTTTGGGATGTTGAACTGTAAGCCCATGGCTACACCAATGGTGACAAATCTAAAGAAACTAAGTGTGTCTTCTTCCAATTTTGATGATATTGATCCTACCCTGTACAAATAGTTGATTGGATAATTGATGTATCTGGTTAACACTAGACCACATATTTGCTATGCAGAGAGTGCATTTAGCCAGTTTATGAGTCAGTTGAGATAGACACACTAGATTGTTGTGAATCATGTGTTGAGATACCTATGAGGAATAGTTGGACATGGTCTGAGATATGCTTCCAGTATTGACATGAGATTGCAGGGATATACTGACTCTGATTGGGTAGGAAATGCAATGGACAGAAAGAGCACCTATGGGTGCTTCTTCACTTTGGTATCTGCCATGGTTTCCTGGTGTAGAAAGAAATAGACTTGTGTGGATTTGAGCACCGCAGAAACATAGTATATTTCATTGAGTGTGGCAGTCCATGAAGTAGTGTGGCTTCCAAATCTCCTTGCAAATATATTTGGACATGTGATGGATTCCACTGTTAGTCATTATGATAACCAGATTTGTGTGAATATCTCAGAGAATCCAGTGTTTCATGACAAATCGAAACACATTGAGATCAAGTACCATCACATCTAAGACATGGTGTAGAGGAAGGCAGTATTGGTGTAGTACCTTCCTACATATGAGTAGGTTGATGGTATTCTTACCAAACTAGGACAAAGTTCAAGTACTTACGTGACAAACTTGGCATGGTAGAGAATGTCTCCCTTGCTAAGAGGGAGTGTTGATGTTTGCAACTTCCTGATACATTCTCTAGATCGTACTCCTCTATGACTGAGTTGAGTTGATCTATGAGGACACTTATCCGAGAAGGGATAAGTGGGTTTGGGCTTATCCGAGAAGGGATAAGTGAGTTGATTTGTAAGGAAACTTCTAAGAAGGGATATCCCAATGTCCCTTGTGGAGAGCACATGAGGACACATCCCATGTGGAGAACACATGAGGACATGTCAAGGGAGTTTACATTGACATCACACACTATGAGGATTTGACCCTAGTGTTTCTAGAGGGAGTATCCTCTAGAATTCCACATGGGAGTACCATCTGTGAAATACATTCTCCATATTGTACTCCTCTGTGAACTGAGTTGAGTTGATCTGTGAGGACACTTATCTGAGAAGGGACAAGTGGGACACTTATCTAAGAAGGGATAAGTGTGTTTGGGCTTATATCCCAATGTCCCTTGTGGAGAGAACATGAGAACATTTCAATGGATTTGACCTTGATGTCACACACTATGAGGAGTTGACCCCAGTGTTTTAGAGGGAGTAGCCTCTAGAATTCAGCATGGGAGTGTCATGTGTGAAAAAAAAATTATACTACAATGGTTGTGTACCACAAGCAAAGATTGTGTGTCTATGGATAGTATTTGTGTACTACTATGGAAAGATACCTCCCTATCAAAGAGGGAGTGTTGATGTTTCAACATCGGGTGGACCTTCTCCTAGATTGGGTTGCAGACCAAGGGAGATAGGATAAATTTATCACAAAAAGTGCACTTATGGTAAATGGGCCCAGGCGTAGTCCTTCCTTGATCATGAAAAGGAATAATATGGACTCAAGGTGATTGAGGTTCTTTCCACGTGTTAGTTAGCATCGAGCTGACATTCACTCACATGTGTGTACTTGTGGTGAACAATCATACTGTGGTATTTTTCCTAGTCATATTGATTTGACAAGGAATGATAAAGACTCAAGATGCTATATGATATCACATGCAAACCCAGAGTGATCCTGATCTTAGAGAGAGTCAATTGGCTCAGAGGAAGAGTCACAAAAGGAGTTTCCCCTCAATTCATGTGGGAGAAAGACATCTCCCAAGACTAATAGACAAGTATCATGAGTCTAGGGTGAAGTTTGTATACTTTAAAGACAAGCTTGGCATGATGCAAAATGTCTCCTTCGTTGAGAGAGAGTGTTGATGTTTGGACAACATCGGGAATCCATTCTCTTAGATTAATAATTAACAATATAATTATTTATTATTGAATAATATATATAATAAGCAAATAATAATAATAAATAGTTATTGATTATCTAAGGGACACATCCTTTCATGGATGGTCACCATATGTTCTCTATATATGGAACTCTCATCATTGTAATAATATATCGATCATATTAGAAGAAAAACAACAAAATATACCTACCAATAACTTTGTTAGATTAATCTCAATTCCAGGTATGTAGCATTTTCTTTCAGATGTTGGTAAGTATGCACTTCATCAGTTTTATCAATTCAAGGCCATAGGTTTGTTTTAATTCTCAAGTTTTGAAGAAATCTAAAGCAATCCTCCAAAATATAAGCCATCAAAATGTTTTCCTTTTGAATTATCCTTCCAATGACTACACCCATACCCAAATTGGGATTCTAAACTAGGATTTATGGTTTTGTACAATCATTTCTCCTCATGGACATTTTGTCAAATACTTAGCCTACAAACTACTTTTTCCAAAATTTTCACAATATTGAAATTTGGGCATTTCTTCATGTATGCCTCTATAATATACCCAAGTACACTAACAACCCTCCAACTAGATGATTGAAGTATTGAATTCAACATTTGCTAACTTCGAATGTTATTTTCCCCAATTATTCTCATGGAGAAATTTCATCAAACACTTTTCACACAAACTAAAATATCTTCATATGCATCTGACTTCTAGCCCATACAACCCTAGTGTTATAATCAATGGATCGTATATCATTCTATAATATACCCAATACCCTCTATGCACTTTGAGGATATGGGGTACTTTTTAACCACTCAAATTTGCACCAATTCACTAAGGAACTAAACTTATTGTTCTGTTATTAACCATATAATATCAATATGCATGATACTAAAGATTTATGAAACCTAAATGTATCCGTTCCATTATTCATGAAACCATAATTCATAAATGCAGGCTAACACAAGGAGACGAAAAAACAAGCTGGAAATTAAATCGACCATGACATAACCATAACAACTCAGTATTAAACTCAACACAATTCACAAATATAATTAAGAAAACTTATCTATTTGGGAATTTTCACCAATTTGTTATAGAAGAGGGAAATTCCACCCAACCATAAGCTCCATGTTGCACCAATTCTCTCTGCAACAAAGGCAACCCCTAAGCTAGGGATATGAATCCACATGGGGGAAACTCTTCCTATGGTTGGCTCTAATTTCTATTCTCGCATTCCCAATTCCTAGGCTAACAATCACTTACAGCAATTTTCAATCCACAAGTCTCTTCCCCATTAGCCTACACAATCTAAGGAATGGTATCCCCTTCTCTGCTCAGTAGTCCCTTAAGATATGCCACTTCCCTCCAGGGCTCTAGCTCAAGCTTGTCAGGAAACCTCACTGCTAGGATTCTAGGCAATTATCAGTTGTAACAAGTTTTCCTTAATTACAACTCAATATAATTTTGTACGATCACAGTTCTCTATAAATTTGTGGCTACAAATTTCACAATTCAAAATCAGTCTACACGCAACAATTCTCTCTAGGAAATTCCCCCAAGTTCCCAAACAAGGATAGTTCAAAGGGTAAATTATCAATTTGTGGTTATTTCAGCTCTCTTGTAATTGAACAACATTCATCTTCAATCCCCTCTCCCCTTTAACCTTCAAATTCAATCAACAATAATCACAATAACAATTCACTTGCATGTAAAGGTAAGCT
>JASDQU010315642.1:2167-12476 GCA_032191745.1 Picea mariana
TTCCTCGTGAGCACCTGATACACAATAGAACAATATCTTCATAAGTTTCCTGATAAATGTCAGCTTTCCCCATTAAATTCAATGTTTCTACCCATTCATCTCTCATAGCTTTGATCAGAGTTGCTTTGAGTACTTCACCTGGTAATGTACCGTAGGGTGATCTTTGCAAATTATACTGAAATCTTTTGACATATTCTTCTAATGATTCATTTTCTTTCGCAGTCATTTGAAATATTTCATCTTTTAGGTCTTTGGTTCTGCAATAATCCTGATATTTTAACAAGAAGGTTTGTTTCATTTGGTCCCATGAAATGGTGGTTCCACCTCCCAATCCCATGAACCAGCGTAGGGATGCTCCCTTCAAGGTATAGGGGAATAGTTTTAATTTTTGGGGTTCAGAGGTGTAGTCATATCCTCTACATAGGACATCAAATTCAAATAGGAATGCATCCGGGTCTTCTGAAATCAGTCATGGGAAGGTTGGCAGGTTTTGTAAGGGGATTGCTTTCATGGGTGCATTGGAAACTGGATCAACTATTGGATACTCCAACATGGAGGTCTGGGGTTGTTGTTGATTTGCTTGTGCCATTTGATCGAAAATGTGCCAAAAATTTTCAGGAGGTTCTTGATCCAGGTATTCTATTTGAAATTGTTGATTATTTGGTCTTCCAAAAAGTTTGACTGCACTTCCTTTATCTGGGATTTCAGATATGCCTTCTTCTTTTGCAGGAGACTCAGGATCAGGTGGTGGTGGTGGTGGGTATGCCTTGGCAACCCCACTAGTTTCTCCTATTCCCTCCTTTAGATTATTAGGGATTCCCTCTTCTAAGGGGTTGAGCGGTGGGGGATCTGTATTCTGAAAGCTTTGCTCAGTCCCTTCAGTTTTGCTATGAATCTCAGCATGGGCCGTAGTTGGTGAAACTACTGCCTGAGGGATTCGGGTGGGTCCTTTCCTAGGTCCAACCGAAGCTTGAGATTCACCCTTTTTGATGATTTCGTCTATGAAAGTGCTTCTTCTAGGGATCACCGAACCCTGGGTTTTGGTAATTTTTGGTTGGGGTTTTGGTTTTTCAAGATCCTTTTTTCTAGTCATACACACTTCACACAACAACAAAATAAATTTCAACAAAAGAAAGCACCTACGAAGCCTCTTAAGTGTCAAATGGAGGTAAGCGTTGGCATAAGCATTTTACTTATTATCTGCGTAGGTTCTTACCTTCCGTCTTCAATACCTGGTCCTCCAGAGACACAACTTATGCTATCTTTGACATTCTCACCGGCAATGGCACCAAAATGTTGGTGTCTAAAGAGGTCCTAAAAACAACCTTAGTTTAACATTAATTTATCAACCCAGAGATTCGTCTTTTATCTCAAGAATATCAGCAAAGTCTATGCAGGTAGCCTAAAATCGTGTAGCTAAACCAAATCCGAGTTCATCAACAATCAAGTTCCTCAAATGTTCACCAAAGATTCTAAGAACTAAATGGAATTGAAATCTGATTACTAAGATGCTGTGAAATGGAAAGGAACTAATTAATCTATTGAATTCACTTAACTAGAAAGCTGTGATTAAATCTAACTAAGGACTTGCAAAATTAACTATCAATTATGAATTCTGATTACTGGAAAGGAAATGACAAATTACTCTATCTACGGAAAGAAAGAGCAATTATAATCTAATCGGAAGGGACAACTAATGTAACTTTGCTGAAAGGAACAACTATTGTAACTTTAACCGAAAGGAACAACTATTGTAACTTTAACCGAAAGGAACAACAATCGTAAATCTAAGGAAAAGGAAAAGATACAAATAGATCCCTAGAAATATACCTGACACTAAGATGGTATCGGGGGGATATCCCTTCAACCAACCTCGCGCGACCTCATGATTAACTCCAGTGTGAGTGGAGCCTCCTGATATTACCAATTATACAATGGATTTCTCCACTCCCTTTCTTAGACACATATGTTGATTTAATTGCCTTGGAGAAGTTTACTCACAAAATCCTATTCCAAGGTACTAAATCCTAAGCTAGTTTGTGCACCCTAGAAAATAAAATTGTGACTAATCAATTTTAAATTATAGCGTTAATTTTAGTGGTTGTGATTACTCAAAAAGGTATGGTAGCGAAACTCATGGTGTTACGACTCTACAAGAAAAGTATATGGAAGGCCAAGGATTATAGATATCTTGTCATGACATCGAAACCTGACATCAATTTTCATTTTCTAGCACAAATCTCGATGTACACGGGCTGTAGTGGTTTTCTCATCAAGCTTGGTATTGGGTGCCATCCCATGCTTGAACAATACAATAAAGAGATAATTTTTCAAAAAAAGGTTTTGTACTCACCAAAGTGTGTTATGCGAATTTGACCAGTTCCAACTTCAATTCTGCAGCTACCAAGACTAAGGTTTATGAGGAAACCCTAATTTTCAAAATATGAATTTTGGAATTCTACTTTGAGGGATAGGTGCACCCTCCTAAGGCGAGTTCCTTAGTGGTCTTACTTTGACCAACATCCTTCAAAAAGTGGGTGAAAAATCCTCCTAGGGTTTTTGCAGTTGTAGGCAGTTGCAACACCAGTTGTAGTGTACAAAAATTCGTCAAACTGAGAATCTATTCCCAAGGAAAGATGCGGTAGGGTTAGGGGAGTATCCCCATGGTCTTAGTTTCCCTAGTGAGCTCTTCTAAATTGTGAAAATGGATTATTTCAGGCCCGCTCTAATACCATGTTACAATTCTTCTTAAACAATTAAGTGCGCGTAGTATTCTTTAACATTAGTCTATTAAAACAATAACTGCATGCATAAGGATCACTGAAAGAAATAAATCCACATTATACACGAGATATATCTTGGAAAAACCTCTTGGGGGAGAAAACCTAACAAAGCTTCTTCAATATAGATTCTTCAACAAGTACAATGTCTCTCTCAAGAGATATCTCACCTAAACATAAAATCCACCAGAAACCCTAACCAAAATAGAGTAATGCACCACTAGACCAAGATAGTTCTTCACCAAATAACCAAAACCCTTTACTGAGACACCCCTCTTTTGTAGATGCGTCGCTCCTTCTCTTYATYTGCGTCACTCTCCAAGACTTGTGCACTGTATGAGAGAGATGGTTGTGTGTGTCTCCAAATGAGGCACTAGGCCTCTTATAAATACTAGTTGGACTGCGTAGAATTAGGTCAGGGCCGCTTCTAATTTACTTTTGACTTGTCAAGGCACAATAGGGCCGATTTTTACAAAGACACAATAGGGCCAACTTAACAAATATAATATAACATTAATATTTAGGATTTTATCTTGGTCAAATACAATATGAATATAATAATAATATCTTCCGAAGCTACTCAAACTTCAACACTTCAATAGTTATATTAGCAACACCATAAGTTTTACGTTCAATAAAACTTATAAGATGCTCTTGTTGTTCCAGATTAGAGGATATATATAAAAGTGTGGCATCAACTTTATTATTAGCCATCTGTTTTAAAATATTATATTTATTAGAAGTGATAGAGGAAAGAGATGGAATAACTTCAAATTGTTGGACAATTTGAACTAATGGGCATGTTGAACTAGCTGTGTTCTGGGAATCAGATCGGTGAGAACTTGAACTAGAAGAATTAGGAATAAAGGAGTTCTTTTAAAAATTTCCCTTGTTTTTGTTTTGATATGAATTACTTCTAGTATCAACCATCATGACATCATCCTCTAGTTTTCAATCTAACGTAGCAATGGTGGAATTAATTATTTTTCCAAAAATTCTTTCCCTTGCATTCTTTCTAAGCTCACATGTAATTTCTTCATGATTTTCCTCACAAAAATTACACCAAGCACATGGAAGGATAGTTTTAGGTTGAAAAGGCTGAGATTGATTTGACAACAAAGCTTGAGTAGAGCTTTCAAGAGTTGGTTGAGCAATTACCTTTTTTTCAAAAGTAACCATTCAATTATCCATAGGAAGACCAATTCTTAAAACTTGTTCTTCATATTCTAGGAAAGTCCGCAATGCTGACCCTGTTAGAACTCTTTAAATTCGTTTCGCTGAGAAAACAAATGATAGAGGTAACCTATAGACCAACTTTAAGACCGTAAACTAGCCTTTCCGACCTAGGGAAGGCTCTCTTTAAGACTTAGTCTCTAACATATAATGGCTTTGAATTGTCGTCTAGGTTTATTGTGTTTGTGCAATGTTTCTGGTTTTGTTGGCAAGGGAACACAGAACCTTGGGCCATTGAGTCAAATTCCAGAAAGCAAGAGAAATGAATGACTTGGTAACTAAAACTTGAGAGGATAAAGGATAAGCATGCAATGGTCTTTTAGTTCAAAGTAGTTGTGTGTGGCGAGAGACAAATACATAAAGCAACTCATAGCATCATTGGATATGAATTTTAAATTACTTAGAAGAAAACACAAGAGTTTAAATGGAGAAAACTAGAGAACCGTGCGATAAATTCTAGACTTATCAAACATTTCGATTTAAACAAAATACATACATGGATATACAGAAAAAAAGAAACACGTACATACGAGAGATCACAATACATCAAACCACCACCATTAGAATATTTTCATCAAAGTCTCAGGACCTTTGCATTATATTTCATTTGGGTTCGAAAGTTACATTCGATAATCACTGTCTACACTACTTTTCCAACCAACTAGGCTTACATTGAAACGATGCAATATATAGAAAAATATGCACCCCTTGGGATGCCATGCCCCCAACCACTACTCCTAGAATGTTGGCTCTGGTTATTCTCTGCCAAATGATCTTTCGAATGGCACTTACTAAAAATAGAAACTCGATTGCACCAAATCATGCCATAATTGACGTCTCTACCTTGATCGTTCGGTCATCGGTGAGATTCCATCATTAAGAAGTGATGCGTCGACGTTTCTCCTTTGGAGGGTCACCCNGATAACTTTGTTAGACTTCTACCACCCAGCGTAATGGGCTTTGATCGATGCCGCACGATCATTGGTTGTGGTGTGCATGTGGCAGGTTTGTATGGAAGGTGAATGTGGATTATCATTCGTGTTTTCTATATGGAGACGACGGTAAGGGGAACACACATATTTTTCAAAACTATTGTGCGTTCCTTCTGCACTTTTCCTTCTCAACATGTGGGTTTTTCAGTCTCTGTGCAACGTATATCCACCGTGCGAATACCCGTCAGGTTCCTTGCTTCCCAACAGGAGGTAGGACACGGGGAGGGAGGCATTCCACGCCATGTTCAAAAAGACAAAATGAGTTTGGGTCAATTATGCTTCTGGAATTAGCTACAGTCTTGATATTTTAAGCGTTTTCAAGAGGGACTAGTTGCACCTTTTCAGATTCTTTACCTGTCTTCGCAAAACCTCGTTTCCCTTCAGCTTCGTTTGAGCACTGGCTAGAGCTGCGCGAACGTTTTCCATGGCCGGTCCAAATTTCCTTAAATGCTCCACGATTTTATCTTGTGACATTCTTTGTTCCTCACGCAGCTGGATGATCATGTCTTACGCTTCTCTGAGCTGTCTCTTTAGCAAATTCACATTCCCTTCTCATCTCCGCAATGCTGATGTCTCGACCATCCTTTTCGCTAATTGCTTTCTCAATTCCATGTTCTCTTGGTACAACTTGATGATAGAGAGATGCGCTTGCTTTAGTTATTGTGACGACTCCCCAAAACCCATGATTTTAGTGCCCAACCTCCTCTGTCTATCACAAATTTCCCAACTTGAACCCTCTTCAAGCTCTAGTTGAACAACGTGCATGAGTAACTTCTTAGCAATAGATTGGGTGCGCGGTTCATTTGGATCTTAGACCTCCTTAGGCTCCTTGTTCTTCTTTGGCCTACCTCTTTTCCAGGGTACTAGCTGTTGGGGATATGAGACTTCCACTATCTTTCCTTTTCTTGCAAACCCTTCTATTCCTGCTTTCGCGCTGCAAGATGCTTCTTCTCCCGTGGGTAGAGGGGGATCTCCTTTGGGATCCCTAGGGATGTCGGCTAAAAATAGAAACAAGTCCTAGTCCTTGCACGGTCGCTTCAATTCCTCAACTATCAACAATTTGATTACTGAGATATGGGACAAGTTCTTCTTTGGTTGATTTCTTCGGCTTGGACGCTGTCCGCCATTCCTCCTAGAATTTGGTGCAAGAAGAAAGGTAAGTTCAATGACCTCTTACATGTGAAATGCATTAGCAGTCTGATGTGATGTGGGTATATTTTTTCAGACCTTCTTTCATAGGTGAAATACTTTCTAATCACCTTCTGGAGTTTTTGAAAAGGTTCCTGCAGATATCGACTTGGAACACCTGTTCTGATTTTTCCATTTAGGCAGTTTGGTTTGATAAATTCTTCATAGCACAACACCTCCAAAGGCATGCCCTTAGACAAAATTTCACCACGCGGAGGGATCTCCATTGCGACTGCCAAAGTTTCCTCCATCAACTGGAATGTAATTCCTACAATAACCATGCGGAGCCCATTAAATCTGAGCACAAACTGTTCCTCCATTTTCACATTGTATCCTTGGATTTTCTTGCAATAGTGCATGCATCTGACCTATTCAAAAGATGCCCTGACATTTGGATCTTCATCGATCAACGCCAAGTCTTGAGTCTCGGGCCTCATAGTTCTACCACCTCATTCCTTCTTCCTTATGTCCTGGGATGTCATCATGGCGCAATGTGTGTTTGTTCTGCGTGCACGAAAGTGAAAGATGACGCTTCCTTTGTGTGAAAAATGGATAATGATATTTTTAGCCTAGACCCATCGGAGGGGCAGTAGGGAACTTTGTGTGATAAGCGAAAATGACTCTAGGAATTCACTGCACGACCCCCAGGCACCATGAAGACTCTTGGTGCAAGAACATGTCGATGCTGTGACAATGATGACGACAGGCTCATCGCAGTAGGAGAGCATGACAAAGAATTTGGGTGTGACAAAAAACTTTGGGATGAAAGGATAATCATGAGAGGACTTGTCGCTCGATAAACTAGCTTGTGGCTAATTTTGCCAGGTTCCAAACCATGATTTAAGACAGAAAAAACATAGCAATCTTGATTGACTAGGTTTATGACATAACTGATGGCAATCGACTTTCCCGCGATGCAAAAACTCAGGGCTTGCAATAAAAATCACAGACGACGCGTAAAATTGGATGGTAAAACACACAGAATGGATCCCCTTTATAACTGAATGAGTGAGGGATGGAATCATGACCGAGGACACTGAATCCATGGTGACAAGAAGTTTTGAAGAAGGATGAAGATTTGCGCAGCACACTCGCGCTACGGGTACACTTCAGAGTGTGTAAAGTACAGATGATAAGAGCTGCAGAGCATACATGATATGAGCGTCATGATTTCTTATCCTTTATGAATTCATAATGAGGTGATGATGGTCGTTATATCTGTCGAGGTGACCCTTACTATAACAACTTTCCTCGACCTTTGGCATGTAGAATCCCTCTTTCTGACAGGACCCGAACATTTGGGAAAAAACCTTTATGATTTGCACATGTTTAATTATGATGCCCTTTCTTGACCCCAAGGGCCATAATGACCACTTGATGAATTCAACCCATTCGTTTTTCAGTACCTAACCTCACACGATTTGATACATGGACCATGACTCATCTAGGACTGAGTCTAACTAAAAAAAAAATGACAACACTAACAAATGGCTCCAACATGGATGCTATCCTCCTGGCGAGGTGGAAAATAAAAACAAACCAGGTGCCTGGCCATTGGGATTTATTTGATTTGTAGACTCTAAAACAACAGAAAAGACTCACCGTAGACCTTCTTGACATAGTTACGGCTAGAATCAACATAAACTTAAGGCCTTCGCTCCGAGCTTCAATTTTCTGCTGACATATTGACTCACAACGCTTCTTTGAAAACATAAAAATGACTATTTACAATGACATAAAAACCTAAACAGACCATACTAAACCAGACAATGTTTAAGGAACCTACCATTTACAGGCCCCCCACCAGTGAGTTATCCATTAAGCTCTTGTAGCAGATATGTGTTGTTCCTGTGATACGTGACAATCATGAATGGCCCCATCCAAAGATGATCAAATTTTCCATGCTTCCCTTTGTCTTCATTCCTCGTGTCCCACTTCAACACCAGATCATTCACCCTGAAATATTCCTTCTTGGAGTTCTTGTCACAAATATTCTTCATCCTATCTTGGTGAAGCTATGATCAGTCAAAAACCTACTCCCTCATCTACTGCGCGTGAACCAATTGATTTATCCTCCTCTGAGTGTCATTTGGTTCAACCTCTTGTTCCTGCAACAACTTCCTAATGGGAAATCCTAGCAAGGTGGGGAAAACTACCTTCACGCCATATACAATTTGGAATGGTGACGTGGAGATGGAATTTTTCATAGTGATTCTGCCAACCTATAGCGCGTAGATAAGCTTCTTCTGCCAGGCCTTCTTATTGTCCTGCAAGAGCCTTTTAATAATCCTGGTTAATCTTTTGTTGGATGATTCCACCAATCCATTACACTATGGGTAATAATCCATAGAATCTCCTAGGGTTATGTTGTAATCGTTACAATACTTTTCCATCTTCTTGGAATTGAATGTTGCTGCATTATCCGTGATGATCTTGACAAGGCACCCGAACCTAGACAAGATATTGGTCTCCAAAAACTGAATGATAACCGTGTTAGTAGCTTGCCATGTGGGGACCACTTCGATCCATTTGGTGAAGTATTCTATGGTTGTTAGTATCCATATATGCTACGTCGAGGATGGTGGATGGATCTATCCTATAAAGTCCAGACCCCATTGTATGAACAATGCTTCGACAGAGATGGATTTCAACGACAAAGGTTACAACTTTCTCTTTCCATCAAATATCTAACATTCGTGGAAACTGGAAACTTCCTTGTATACATATGTGAAAATACTGGGCCAATAATATCATGCCCTCAAGATTTTATGTGCGGTGGTTTTCCAGTAATGATGCCCCCGCAGTCCCCTTTGTGGAACTCCCTGATAGCTCATTCCGTGTCTTCTTCTAGCAAACAATTTAGCAAGATTCCTCCCAGATCTTTCCAATATAGAGAGTTATCTAGGATGCAAAAATTAGCAACCTTCAACTTTAAAAACCTAGCTTTGGTTTTGATTAACCCTGGAGGGGCTTGTGAATTCCTCAACACATAAATGATATCATCGTACCAAGGTGAATCGATGAATTTCTGAGATACCTGTGGCACTGCTTCTTCTTGAGGGTTCTCTGACAGATAAAAAATGAAGTTTATTCCCAAAAAATCATAGTTTGACTACGCCATCAATTTGGCAAGCCCTTGATCCTTAATCATCTTTTTGGGCTTGATTTCGAGGTCATATTCCAACATAACTACGATCCATTTACCTCTTCTCCCCTTCGGGTCAGGCTGAGTCAGGATATCCTTGAAGGAATTGCTAGGCATGTAAGCAATGACACATGAATGCAATATATAAGTCCTGAATTCTTTGAGGGATTTCACCAAGGTGTATGCTTGTTTTTCCATGATATCGTACCTCAGTGGGGAATCTCTCAATGTCCTGCTAAAATAGGCTATAGGATTTTTGAAATTCTTCTCATCCTTCTGTAAGAGTACACCAATGATGGTGTGCTCTGAGGTGAAGGAGAATAAGATACAATCCTTTGAGAAATCCATGCTGGCTAATATAGGAGCTTTGGTCAACACCACCTTGATGTCTTCAAACGATTTCCTAGCATCGGGGTTACATTTTATCTCATTACCCTTTATGAGAATACTCGTGATGTGCTTTATAATTTCAACTAGATTCAGAATGAACCTCCTTAGAAAATTCACCTTTCCTAGGAAGGACTGTACCTCTTTCTTGCTCTGAGGAGTGTTGATCTTCAGAATCCCTTCCACCCTGTTGGGGTCTATCTTTATGCGTTCCTTCCTTTTCATTCTAAAATTTGATTTTTTTGGATTTAAAGATATGCCGAACTTTTTTCATTTATGGAAAACCTTATTTAGATGCTCAAGATGTTGTTCGTCAGAGTAAGAAAATACTATGATGTCGTCCAGGTAGATCATGATAAAATTATCTCTATTCTCAACAAATGTTATATCCATATCCCTTTGGAAAGTAACTCTAGGGTTTACCCACCCAGAGTGAGAAGTCGGCCCTGCTAGTAAAGACACTTCACACGTGCCAGACTTGTATATATAGAGAGGCCAGCGCCTCACTTTGACACACAACTCACTTGCTCATTCTGAGAGGCAAGTTTCGATTTACTAGTTGGAGAGAGAGAGAAGAGTGGCGC
>JASDQU010315644.1:0-13246 GCA_032191745.1 Picea mariana
CTTATTATTTACCATTTCTATCTAGTGGTTGTTACGGGTAGGTTACAATAGAGAGAAGGCCTTGCAACCAAGAGAATAATAGAGATCCTTGTATAGGTCATAAGACAAAGTCTTTATAGCCTTTCTAAAGGAAGAACACTCTGCAAAACATTGAGAATAGGGACAAGAAGTTGAATTTGATAGAGGATCCATGTTGGTGAAGTGAGTGGGATATAATGCCCTCTTTTATAGATAAACCAACCATAGTCAACCAAGTTTAAACAAACTCAATGAAACATAAGCCTTAAAGAATGTTGCAACACAACATAAGCATTAAGGAGGGCATTAATTCAACAAAAATCATCCAAGTTGAATGTCACAACACGACATAAGGTAAATCATGTTAAACCTTATTCTGCATGGTCATCCATATTAAGCCATGGTCAACCAAAATCAACCATACTCAATCACACTCAAAGAAACTCAATATGACATAAGCCTCGAAGAATTTCACAATGCAACATAATCATTGAGGATTGAATTAATTTAACATAAGACAACCAATATGAATGTCACAGTGTGACATAATCATTGAGGAACATCACAATCCAACATAACTCTTTGGTAATGTTGCAATGTGACATAACCATTGGGGAAATTATAAAGTTGACATAAATCAAGCTAGATAAACATTACAATAGTTATAACCCTATTATAAACATGTTTTTGCCACAATGTAAAAGAATATTGATTTCAACCTCTTAATGTCCAAATGCAACATATCCCTTGATGAAAATCACAATTCAACATAACCATGGGGGAACAAAGAAATATGACATACATCAACTGAGATGAATGGTGCAATGAAACATAACCATTACGGAATTCCACAATCCAAAATAACCCTTCAGAATTTTCACAATTTGACAAAAGTTAGTCAAGATCAATGTTGCAATGTGACATCAAATTGAGAAACTTCAATGACAATCAAGCAAACATAATGCGACATAACCCTTCAAGAATGTCATAATGCATGTAGAGAATGGGGGCCCTACCAAACCTAACACATGCCATGGAAAATACTACAGACTGAGTACTTCAAAGATAGGGACAGAATATCAACATCTAATTTTTATTGAATGAAATGAAGAATTACAAGTGTTCAAGCATGGATCTCCATGCTAATTCCTTCCTAACTCCATACCAATGCTATCCTCTGTTCTATGGTTGTATATATACACAGAAGAGAAAGGGAATTGATCAAAAGTAATTCCCTCAAATAAACATTGTCTAGGCATAATTAGCTTACAATATATTTGGTTTCCTCATTTTAGTTGATCTTGGTTTGAAAATATAACCAAGGCATGATTACAAATGATTTTAGATGACATAAACATGCTAGGAATAGCTTGACGCACTCTCCTTTACTGGCTAGATGCATCCATTCATCTATAATATTAGGGAAGGCGGGCACAACTATAAATATGGACAAACCCATATTGGAAAACGCCCAGATCTCCTAGATCCTTCCTTATTTTTGAAAACCACTATGTGCTAACCCAAATCAGGTCGTTTTGCACAAAACCCATATTTTATATTTTCCAAAGTCTTCTTCTTTTTCACAAAAATTGTTCCTAAAGTCCATTGCTGATAATACTGGCATAAGTTTGACCATGAGTTGGGGGTCCACACGTTTGACCTGGGTGCTAACTAGTGAACACCAAACCATGATGAAAGTGTTTCCAACAAAACCCATGTTTTCATCTTGGCCCTGAAAGTGTGCATAGGTGCTAAATATGGAAGTTGGCTACCGGAACAGGAGTGTTGGTGCGAGAACGGAAATGTCACAATCCTTCATTGGAAATATTATTCTAAACCATATCTAAATCATTAAAAAAAAAGGAAATTATAATAATTAATAACATTAACCTTGTTAGGAACATTGACGCCATAGATGTGGGTAAATCAGACAATAGGCATAATAAACGAGAGTAAAGATAGGATAAAAGGGTCAAATAGAGAGAAATTGATGACGTAAAATATGTCAAATTCGAGATCCAACATCTCCCCCATGCCCAAGGATTGGCATGTCCTCATGCCAAATGAGTAGGAACTGATCATTTTCTGACTGCAAAATATTCCTAAGCTTTTCCAACTGTACTACCATCTAGTTCAATCTTACCAATATGCATTGCAACTAATATATTTCCTTGTCATAAACAAACCCTTTATGTTGTTCCAACTTCCAATGAATACCAACAATCCAAACTGCATTTTGATATGAATATTTCTAAATTTTAAAGGTCCCTGAGTCATGACCATATGGTGAGTCATGAACATATGGTGACTTAAGATCATTTAAAAAGATGAGTGAAATGAAGTAGTATAAGTATGCTTGAAATATCTCTAAGGAGCTCCACAAAGTTTCCCACATGAGTTTCTAGCAATTAATGATAAAATTTTCATGGTGAAACTGAGTCACGTGGAGGCACATGACATATCCTAGTACACGAATATATTCCATATTTCAAAACTTGTTGCACCTAACATCTTGTAGCACATTTTTAGAACTACATGATTGCACACAATTTTTCAACAAGAATGATACAAAGAGGGTGTTGGAGAGGCCTTCTTATGAGAGATGATGTAGTTACCCAACTTCCATAAGCACCATATATTTTGATAACTCCATTTTAGGTAGAGGAAGGAGAGGCTTGCTTATGAGAGCTGATGTAGTTACCCATACAAACATTATGGTGACCAAAAGGAGAAGCACATAATCTACAAGTGATAGTAAGGTGTGCCCATATTTATCAAACAAAAATTTATCCATACAAACATTATGGTGACCAAAAGGAGAAGCACATCATCTAGAAGTGATAGTAAGGTGTGCACACATTTATCAAACAAAATGCATTTCACAACAGTACCAAAAGCGAATATAAAACAAAAGAAGGCCATCACATTTACCCAAGTTAGGTTCCTCCATGCCCATCGTTAATTTCAATTATTTATATGTTAAGGATGCATGGTTGTTGAATCTGTCCTGCCATTTTCAAAATAATTGCACCTATATCATCATTCTCATACTTAATCTGGGATTCCTGTACCTACTATGAATTTATTGTACTGGTGCGAGAATGCTATCAAATGTTGAAATTTACCAGTACAGGTGTGGGAATGTTGTAGATTTCCATTTTTGAACATACATTTTTTTTTTAAATTCCCTTCACACATGGATGAACGCATGCTAAGCTAGGGGACTTGCTTGACCATTTTACAAAAAATCTCCAACAAAAAAAAGAAAACAACAATTTCAAATAACATCCAGATATGGTATAAATAATTCATGGGGCATCTCCCCCCCCAATGATGTAGTTTCATGTCTTCATGCAAATCCATCCTAAAAAATTCCACAAATATGTTAACTCATAAGTATTCAGCAAAACCTTGCAGCATTCATATTCCTAGAAATATCAAAACTGGTCTTTCCCTTTTCTATATATATAGTGATTGTCTGTAATTGTCAACAAAAACTAGGCCAAATATATATAAAAAGAGTTTGTATATTTTTCCATCAAATTCTAATTCTCTCTCGAATCTGAGGCTTCAATGGAAGAATCATTTCACTCGCCATTCCAATGATAGATAAACCACTAAGAAACTGTACCCGTGTGAGAATTCATATAATCATGAAAAATTGTTTTCCCATCACAAAATTTGACATTCTCTTTGTTAGTAGGAGAAAAAAAAAATTGAACATCAATTTTTTTAGCACTAAGTTCCAAGTCTATCTCACAATCAATGTATAAACAAAAAAATACCCCTTTCATAGAGTGATCATCGAATGCAACATTGCCAGAAATTCGATCCAATGAATCATGCCATGCCAATTTTAGGTGAATCTTTTGTTTAATTAGATCACATGACCAGCTATAAACAACACTGGATTGGGAAGATTAGATAACATATGTGCATGCTGTAACAAAACATAATGTTGGTGCATTTGCTTCCATGTCAAGTTTATTAGACTCAATTACTATTGAGCAAAAACAAGCTGAGAATAACAAATACAGTGTGAAATTTGTTTGCTATAGAGAAAAAACAGGGGAATGAGGTTGCAAGTGCCATGAAGATATGAAATTACTACTGCAAACCAACAAAATTCTAACTGCACCATATCATGTTTTAAAAATATGTCAATTTCCATTATTATTTGTATAATGGACATGACACTTGATCCCATGTATGCATACTGGATAATTTTCGTTGAGCCTAAACATTAAATATACAAACATTCATGCTACAACATTTTCCTAAATATGCAAATAGAAATTAAGAAATCTTCATGGGATCTTCCAATTTTCTGCAAATTATTTTGTTCCCATGTCACTAATTAAAAATGGTGATCATGATTCTCATTGCTCTATCTGCAAATATGTTTGAACGACATCCTTATGGGTGGATTTACAACAATGATAGAAACCCTTGGAGCCAATGTTTTATTAGGGATAGAACTCCATACTATATCCCTCCTATGACAACACTCAACCTTCTACTCCAAACCTCAAATCATATTTTTAGTAGCAAGTAGTTGGACAACATTGTGTTCTTTCATATTTAAAAAAAAGGGAAGAGTTTTAGGCCCGATAAAAAGGCAAGGATACATTTCATGGTTTAGCCATAATTATTACAAATCTGTTCCATCGTGGATATAATGGTTATGTAGCATCACATGTCAATTATATACCGAACCATATTCTATTTTAGGGCTTGTGAAATTCACTAGATTATTGAAATGGGAAATAATGATTATGTGCATATACAAGAGATTTCTCTCTATAAAATCCTACTCCTCTATTGGTCTAAATACGTGTGCTACCATAACCCTCCCCATTCTTACTCAACACAATATGCAAACATGCTCAAGCATAGATGTGGATTGACTAATTCAACTCTTTAAAATCATCAGTTGGGTAACCTAAAATGAGGGTTGTAGAAAAAATATTTTTTTGAAAGGGGATGAGGATTGAAGGAGATCAAGGTTAATGGTAATATTATATGGAATTAGTAGTGGATATTGGTAGGAAATGACATAGGATTACAACAACAAGCTTAAAATATTATTTTTATGCTAAATTTCCTTCGTCTTCAACAAATTAGAATGATCAGAAAAATATTTACCTTGAGTTTTTTGGAGCTTCTACTTACATGAATTGGAATTGAAGAAGGTATCTAGGCTTCTACAAACATGTCCAATTGATGAAATAAAAGAAATATATCTACATATCTCTGTCATCCACCATGCAATTATGGTACCATTGAAGAAGAATGTTGTTGTTGGAAAAGTTTGTTGCTGCCTTAAAATGTTTGTTGGATGCAAATTGTCTGCAATCTTTAACTTTGTAGAGAACCATCTGATCAACTTTGTAAATATCCAACAATATCAATAGAATATTGTTGGCACAGGGGAAGACCCAGGGTTCAACACTACAACAAGGAACCAACAAATCCCTAACTATTGACCCTTTTGGCAACACCTACGAAGCAGATGAAGTCTCACCCGAGGTAGAGGCGGGGGTAGTTCTAGGACTTAGGTGTCTACAACCTTAGCTGGGACAGAGATCTGTGATTGTAATTATTAATAACTCACTTAGAAATGATATTTATCAATATTCGGTCCTTTATTTACAACGCAATTAGACCCTAATCACAATACATCGTAGTGGTCAATCGGATCTTGCATCTAGCAGCACTTAGCATGAAGGAACAGATCAGATCTAGCAGATTGAATCACTAAGCACATTCATATAAGTCTGACCTAACATCCATATACATCATTATCACAAAGAATAAATATATCTATCTATCTATATCAAATAACTTAGCAAGTAAAGACATAAACACATCAAGACATCGCACAAAGCAGAGAAACACATCATATATGTGGTTCACCCCCACCTTGGGGTTACGTCCACCAAATATTATTCTTTATTGTCTTTATTCGATCAGTTACATGCATAGAGCAACAAAATCCTACTCTGCATAGGATAGGAGATTTGTGCACACCTCGCCAAATCTGCCTTCCCCGAGCTAGGTTAAAACACTAAGCCTTCTACAGTCACTTGCACTCAGCTCTACATAGAGCTCTTACAATCCTTCGATCACATAGATATAACACTTAGCCATCTATCTAACATCACATAGATGTATTCTCTATATATTCTTGCATTGCCTAGAAATCTATATATACATTACAACATAGGCCTAAACATGGGTAAACCCATGGGCCGACATCCCTTACCCGTTACATAATCCCAAATCCCAAAAAGGACCCAAAAGGGGATGAGATCCTGCGATCTCTCCTTTGTCTTGCACTCCTCCTTCGATAGGCTGTTGAAGTCGCAAAATAGGTCAAACTTGACCAAAGATCTCTCAAAACTTGGTCAAGGGCCAACAGGCCCCCAACACTCACCTGTTACTCATCCCGAGTTACTCTGATCTGGATAGTTCTGCTTAGAAAGCCTCGAGCTTGGCTTGAGCTCCTTTGACTTCTTTTTATTCCATGGCCTCTTGTGTGGAGAAATCTTGGATGACTAACTCGTTCACAGGCCCCTCCAAGCGTTGTTCAAATGAAATGCCAACCTACTCTAGTTCTGCTCCTTGGCCTTCTACCACTATGAACAATTGGTAGGCCTTATCTTGTACAGATTGGAGTCTCTGAGTTACTTCCATAAATCTGCTCTAGATAGTGTGGATTTGTTGTTTGGTGGTGCATTTCTCTTGGGAGCACTTCATTCTTTCCACAACTGACAAAGGATTCAACTACGCCTCTATCATTTCAACTTGATACTTTGCCTCTTGGAGCTGCGACTCTAGTGCCTTTAGTTCTAGATTCTTTGTGAGTTGCTCATAGGTCTGGGTACTATGATCAATAAGTTTCTTACATTCCATAGTAAGGGATTTTATTCTCTCAAATGCGCTTTGAACAGTTGTTTCTCTTTGGTCCCTTACATCCTGTGGGGTCTTGGGCACTGCGCAGAGCTCTAAGTCTGTTGTGCAATGTTGTAACTGCTGGACAGCTTCTGCAAGGTGTTCCACTTGCTGTGTGACTCAATCCTCTACCTTTATTTTGACTACTATCATAGAGTGAAGTGCTCTACTGACCGCTTCTTTTACTTCAAGTTTCTCTACAAGCAACTATTCTTTTCCTTGCTGCATCTGTGCTTTTTCTTCATCGAAATTCGCTTGGAGATCAATCTTTTCCTGTTCTATAGCTCAATATTGTTCGAAAATTACTACTTGTACTTGCGTCAAAGCTTGGGTGGCTTGGTCGGTTTCTTCCTATGCTCGTCGGAGGCGAGCTTCGACTATATCATCTAGTCGTTGGAGTTGGGATAACGCATATCCCAACTCTGGTTCTCCCTGCGCAATGGAGACTGTGTGACTGGACTGAAGGGCCTGATGTACCCCTCGGAGTTTGACTTCAATCCTATCATACATTTCTTCCTACTTGGCCATTTGTTTCTCTGTTATTTCTAGCAAGTTGTCATTCAGGGATGCAATGATGAAATCAATATCATTGAAGGTGAGGACGGTCTGCATCTTGGTCATGGTGGCTTTTGACTTCTTCCAAAAAGAAGGTTTCTGGGGGGGAACCTTTATGTTCTTCAAGGCGTCCTCCTCATCTCTAAGCGGTTTTACTTCGTTGGGCCTCTGTTTAGCTTCGACTTCATCACCATCCCCTCGGTTGGGTGACATGGAAGAAATCTTCACTGAGGTGCTGCTTAAGTTTTGGACGTCCTTGATCTTCTTCTCTCTATTAGTTCTAGGTGTATTCTATTCTTTATGGGTGTCCTTCGGGATGTCATTATCAGATATCTTTGCGAGGTTGGCAGGGATAAGGAGGTCAATGAACCATTCCTTAGTGATTTCCTCCAGATCTTCTTCTATAAGCTTATAATATGCCTGGAGTTTCTCTTTATGTTCATCTTCATGTGCTATAATGTAAGTGAAGTGTTGATCTGTGCTGAACTTCATCATTGGTTGGAACCTTTGTAGTGTGTTTGGATTCATGTGAGGCTCAGCTTCAATGTATCGCTTTAGTTGAAGGTAGTATGTATGAAACACAACATTCAACTACCACTATTTGTTCATATCTATTGAATACCACAGGGTAGAGAAATTCATGGCAAGCAGTTCAAACAACTCTATGATTGGGAAGTTTTCTCCTTCCGGCATATCCCAGGAAACAAATGCAATGAGGACTAGGAGCCAGCTATAATGGAATTTGTAACCCTATTTCTGGGCTTCTCGGCAATCAAGTTCCAACTGGTTAACTAGGTACTTCGCCGAGTTCATCTGTAGGCCTTACGTGCACTTCCCTGTGAGGTCAACAACAAAGTCGGTGACCTACATAGGTTGGTTATTTCTTAGTAGCTTCCCAATTATCAGTTGACATGCGAGACACACTATGCCACTCTAAATGGAATCTACCTTGTAGCCTCTTGTTCCCTTCTCAACATCGCCATAGGTGTCCTTTATCTTTTGTGCAAGTGCGCGATCTGCGGCTTTTCCTGGATAAAAGTCCTACGGGTCAGGTCCTTGCATACTCAGGCCTATGATCCTATGGATCAGTGTTAGGTCAACTATAATGCAGTGGTCGATATATAATTATCCTCCATGGTAACACAACAGTAGCAGCTTGACACATGCATTGACTTCCTGATGTCTTTCGAACTGTGGGATTTTCATGACGTTCAACAGGGTGGACTGAACGAGGTTCATTTTCCATGACTGGGGAATGATATTTGAATTCTTTCCTTTAGTTCTGGTTAGGTACTTGTATGGGGAAAGCATGCCATATATCTTGCGATCTCCGAGGTTGAAGTCACTAAAATTTAGTGCTGCGATCTTGTCCTGGTCTGTTCGAACTGCCCGGATCCCCTTTGGGAGGTATGCAATAATTTTGGTGTACTCGAAATCACGTGGTACACTATCATGGTTCACCGCGCCAGCCAGAGGTGGGATGTAATCGAGCAGTATGGTTGGAATCAATTTTTCACTCATGAGGTCACCTTTATGCTTGGTTCTCTTTTCTGCTGATGGTCGGGATGGTCCTACTCCGCAAGCAGTGGAAGGAGAGGATTGCATCATTCTCATCGATGAAGCTTGTACACCTACAAACATCGACATGACTCTTTCAGTCATGAGGTTAATTAGAACTTCTTCAACAACTTTCTCTTCAGCATTGAACTCAAACGACATACGTGCTCGAGATTGAAAATCTCGAGTTCAGGGAGTAACATAGACATGACAATACGATAGAGGGAAATAGAACAATGGGCACTGTGTAAAATCAATGAGTCTTTGGTCTCATATTCACGGTTATAAAAAGTGTTCTTGGGGCATAGCGCGATAGGATAAATAGATAACTTGGCAACAGATGTCTTGCAATGGGTGGAAACGGGAAAGAAGCCTTCATTAACTCTGTTATGTCCATTACGGCACAGTCCAACGGTCTGGTGGCGAACCATAAATTCCTTTCAACCCGTTCGGAGGGTCGACTGAATGGTTATATTAGTCCCAACAACTGTATTTCTTCGCCATGGTGAAGTGCCAAGTGATGTTATCTGTTATATCGACGAAGTTCCAATTTTTCAAATTTTCCATCTGCGAGGTTCCTTTTGGAACCTTCTGTAACTTGTCAATCTTAGCTCTCTTCTTACTTATATTTCTAGCCTTATTTCCAGTGAGCTTCGCCTCGGTATGCCTTTTTCCATTCTGATTCTTNTCGAGGGTGATGCTTCTTCTTTATCTGGAATAGGTACTTCAATCTTCTATGGGTGTTCTAGTGTTCTTTCAACTTCGACATCTGAGTCTCTGGTGTTAAATAGATTCGATATGTTCTTTTGTTCTTCAATCAAGTGTGCAATCCTTCTAGTCATAAAATATTTTAACTCTTGCTTCTTCCACTCTAAAACTTCTTTTTCTTCTTCCCTTCTGGCTTGATCTTTTTCAATCTAAGGTTTTCCTAGTAACATTGTAAATGGGGCGTTGTTCTCAATAAATTTAATAATCTCAAAATCTTCCTCGGTCGAAGTTCCATTGGCATTCATAGATATCTTGGTGAGCTTTCCACATAGGTTTATCATCTTTCCTCTAAATAGCCCTATTCCTCCCAATGAAGGACTCATAGAAGGCTTCCCTAAAAGTTCCCAAGTTCTCTCTGTCATGATATTCACCTGTGTTTCCTCATCTAGAACGTAGTCAATGTCGAAGTCTCATATTATTGCTTCAAGGCATTCTTTTTCTTTGAAGATCTTTAATAAGATGACATGTCGGTGGTCTTTCATGGTTTATCTTATTTGCAACAATGGTTTCTTTGATTCTTTCTGGGGTTCTTCCATTTCTGGATCTGCCTTAGGGTTTTCCTGTCCCATGTTCATTCCTTCAAGATTAGCAATAATTCTAGGGAAATCCAATACTTTGTGGTCCATAGCTTTGCAGTAGAGACAACTAGGTCTTCTCCCAGGGCATTCCTTAGAAAGATGTCTTGGTTTTATGCAACTGTAACATAGGGTTAATTTTCTCTTTGTTTTAAATGATCCCCAACTCTTTTTGTACTATGCGCTAGGATCATAGTAGCTAACTTGCAAATAGTTCTTTCTAGGATCCTGCATCCACTTGTTAGTCCAAACATTCTTTCTATGCATAGGTATAACATATATTTCACTATTATTATCAGATCTATGCATATCAAACCTTCTTTCATCTATTAGGTCCCTAGTTTTCAAGCTAGGACATAATCTATCAAACATACCTAGATCCATACTTTAAAAACAAAAATTTCCACTTATCTTACTTCTATAGAGCACAAAGCTCTCAGATATAGAACTTTTCACTATTCTTACATTTACTAGAACACATAGCTTGAAGATCTTACCTTTTTAAGAAAACTTCTTACTTTTACCTTTCTCGAGCACAAAGCTTTCAGATCCTACCTCTTTTAATAAAAATTCTCACTTTTACCTTTCTCAGAGTACAAAGCTTTCAGATCTTACCTCTTTTCTTCTGATCAAACTTATTTTCTTCATCATAGATCTTCTTAAACTAAGTAGAGTACTGTGCACTAGAGCGACGGATCTATGCACATAGATTTCATAGTTTTAGGACAGATCTTTGCACAAAGCTTATTCTTCCTTAGTTCCCAACGATCACAGGTTCAGGTCCCGACAACAGAACCATTTATTGGCATAGGAGTAGACCCAGGTTTCAATGCTACAACAACACACCAACAAATCCATAACTATCGGGTCTTTCGGCAACACCTGCGAAGAAGATGAAGTCTCACCTAAGGTAGAGGCAAGGGTGGTTGCAGGACTCAGGTATCTACAAACTTAGATGGGACACAGATCTATGATTGTAATTCTTAACATAGCACTTAGCAGTGATATTTATCAATATTCATTCCTTTAGTTACAATGCAATTAAACCTTAATCACAGTACAACGCAATGGTCAACCAGATATGGCATCTAATAGCACTTAGCATGAAGGAACAGATCAGATCTAGTAGATTCGAGCACTAAGAACATTCATATAAGTCTCACCTAACATCCATATACATCAAGACATCACATCAATACATCACACAAAGAGAAGGAAAATCCTATGCAGTACTACACCCAACAAATTTTCTCAAAACTTTCACAGAAGCATCTGCTAGAGATCAACACCTCCTCTGTGAGGCATATTTCCACAACAAAGCCATTGCTGAGAACAGGCAGCTGAACCTCAATCCTCTTGTTGGGGACATTCAGATTCGAGCGTTCACCTCCTTTCTCTACAATCAAATCATTTGGAAAGATGACTTCATGGCTGCTAAACACAACGAAGACAACCGTCTTCTATGGATAAGACCAGAACCACAGAAAGAAGCCACCTGTATCAGAGAATATTATGAGTTCTTAAAGAACCCAGGCATGACTGAACATATTCAGCAGCTACAATCAAGAGTGCTCCAGGATTGTCAGCACATCATCAGATCCATAGAGATTCCTGCCCTCTAGGAAAATAACCTGTTTTGGCAGCAATCCACTGAAAAGAGACAAGAACACAATCCTTTTAACCCTACCAACCTTGAGGTAGTAATTTCCAGGGTACCTAACTACATCCAATGTATTCAGCACTGTGCTCAAAACTGGATAGGGTACCAGTTTTATTTTCCTATCCTCTGGTTTCCAATAGAAAGGTATCAAATCAGTTATAAGCTGCATAAGAAGACAGAAACAATAGCATGGCAAAAATTACAATAGGTCCAAGGGTTCAAAATGCCAATGGACAATACCTCCCAGAGTTACTACTTGAGTAACTTACACGCTCAGAGTCGGTATCCAAGATCTAATTCAGAGTGATGTTTCCTGAGGACATGAAACACCTTGAGTTGGGGGGGATGTTAGGACCACATAATGTACCTTTTTGCCTATACTTTTTTCCACTATTACACTCTTGATCACCCACATTTAAACTCATAATATCACTCTATCTGATCATTCCAAAGGTATACAATGTCCCTTCTCATTACTATATGTTTAATCTATTTTGCATAATATTTTACATCACTCTCGTACTTAACCATTGATTAGTAATGTATAAGTGCTGAAACAGTTCAAATCGCAGATGCTAAAACAAAAAGTTGTTATACAGTCCAGGTCGCAGATGCTGAAACATAGAGATGTTACACAGTCTGGAGTCATAGATGCTGAAACACAGAGCTGTTACACAGTCTGGAGTTGCAGATGCTGAAACACAGAGATGTTACACAGGCCGGAGTCGCAGATGCTGAAACACAGAGGAAGCCGTTACACAGTTCAGAGTCGATGACGCTGAAACACAAAGGAATCCATTACACAGTCAGCGGTCAACACAGTCAAGAGCGCAAATCCCGTGGCTGAAAAAATCCGTGATTTGCGATGCTGAAACAACATCAGCAACAACGAGAAGGAACTATTACTCCAGCCGTAACAGCAACACCTCATTCAACACTTGCAATAGCATTTTGTTGCGTGAGATTAGGACATCCTATTCTGGTTTAGAAAGTTGATCTGACTAAGAATAGGATTCAGATACACATTGTAATTTTATATCAATTGTATCGAAGGGATTCCCTCTTTAAATAAGAGGAAATCACCATTCGAAAGGATCCAAGTTTCATGTATTGAGAAAGCTTCAGAGAGAGGGATGTACTTCATTTTCAGATTGTAATA
>JASDQU010315648.1:13451-26355 GCA_032191745.1 Picea mariana
AAGATTGGAGCTCAACTCGGAGCGTGCAGGGACAAACGTCGATAAAAGGTACTTATTTTCTCCTTTCTCCTCATGCATTAGTTTGTATAGATCCGAAACGAAGTCAGTGTCCATGTTAAGCATCTTCTGTCTTCAGAGTTAAGAGTCTAGCTCTCAAGAGGAGATCTACCTGTCCGCAGGGAGATTTTCCTTCAACAGAAATTGGCGACTCCACTGGGGAGTATCGAGTCAAAACTTTTTGGTTTTGATTTCTCCTCATAGACCTTGTCTTACCCTTTGATTGTTTTCAGACCTGGTTCACCCCTTTTTGACTGATTTCATGAGTTGATTGACTCCTTACCCCATCACACTCAGCTTGATTGCCAAAATCCGACTGAAAATTTGGATTTTCGGACATTTTCATGAGCTTTTTAAGCCTGGCACCCCTATGGTTGTGTTGACAGAGCGCCAACGCTCCCTGGGTATGTTAGACAGAGCACTATAACGCTTGGTGCCCCTTACACCAGAGTGCCATCCCTCTTTTAGCAAAAAACCTCTTAAAAATTGCTTTTTTCAGCATCTAGTCTTTGTGTTTCACTTGCTGAGCCTCTCTGTGAGTCAATGCTTCTTCCCAGTCAACTTTGACATCCTTCCTTCTGAGGATCAAATACCTTGCAAGAAAAGGGGACCCATAAAATAAAATAAAACTCAAGATCTAGTTGGTATATAGGAGATATCATCATGAGCCTACCTATTAAGTCCATGGGCATGTAGCGTTATGACACTACCATCCATCTGGTCACAAAACCAGGGTAGTGGCTCTTGGTGGCATAGCCAAGAGAAAGGGGGTCTCATCACAAGCCAACCTTCTCATTTCCTTGAAATGCTTGTGGGTAACGCTGTCACCACTGGTCACCACACCAAGACAGTGTCCCCCAACTATTCTCTTGAAAAGAAAAAGCAATAAGACAAAGAATAAAAGGCATTGAATGGGATAGGAAATAATGGCATCCATTACAAGGTGCAACTCGCCCTCTATAGAGGCACTCACAGGTAAGACCTACATTTCCCTGTTATCACTGCACCCCTTGCCCAAACATTCCCTACACCATTTCATACACCTACATGACCTAGATTGGTATTCACTTGAGAAACACCCCAAACTTGAGGAGGATTATCCCAATAGGACATCCTAAGACCCTCTCCAAACTTGCCTTGTTAAACTGCATAACATCTTTGAGCATTTGTCTGGGTGAAGGGGGGTTTGATTCACATGTTTGGGTAATTTGATTATTAGACGTGATTGACATTGCTATGATCCCTGTGAATTATGAGCCCATGGAGGGCATACTTGTTGTTGTTGTAGGACCATGCCCAGTGGATAGGTACATATGGGGAAATGATTAGCTCAAACCTCCATGGGGCTAAAATCCTATCAGATGGATGTTGTGACCCCAACCAGAGGCAGAGATACACCAAAGGCTTGCACCCGAGAAAAAGAAGGACATTCCATGAGAGACACTTTGTTAGACCTAGACCTAGGGGATCTTTCTCTTCCCTTTGAACGTTGGCCTTGGGAGGCCCATGACCTCACCCTTGTGACCCTAGACGTCACCCAACATCAGATTGACTTGTTGGAGGCAGTTGTGTGCTAGGTGGCACATGTGGAATCATCCAAAGGCCTTGGAAGGCCTAACATTTTTGTCATGGAGCTTAACGTCCCACTTATGAGGCCCAACATCACCCTAGGAGGGCATGGCGTCACCTCTATTGGACATATTAGGGTTCAATTCTTTGAATTTATGTAAAGACTGGATGTTTTTATGTAATTTGGCCATGTCGGCCTTTTCTGACCTAAATTTTAATTAAAGGTCATTATCATTGTATAAATAAGAGATAAATCTTTAGTATTTTTCATCATCTTTCACTCACACAAGCGTGAGGTCTGAAATGCAACCCTCTTTAAGGGTTATTGGCTGAAATTAAGTGGTGCACAACTTCTTGGAGAGGCTAATCTTGGTGTATTTTGGCATTTTTTCATGGTGGAAAGTCTTCAACTAGGGTTTCTTACTAGATTATTCTTGATGAAGTAAGTAAATCTGCAATTCTTCATTTTATTTTGAATGCTTATGGTGAATTTGCTTGTTCATATCATAGATTATGAAATTGCTAGTTTGAAACCCTAGGTAAAAAGCATATGTTACTATCTTTTTCCTTATAATTTTCCACCTACTTGAAATTGCTAGAGGACACTTCTTTTGAAGTATACACTAGAGCCCTACTATTTTATCACTCTAGTAGCATTACTTCATTTGATTCATACATTCTACTTCAAATTTAATCTAAGGAAGAAGGAAATCGCTAAGGCCTAAGGTTATTTATTTTCTAGCAACCATTACTTCCAGGGTTTAGACATTGAGGCCTTAGGTTACTAACACCTCAATCATCTCATCCATCCCTTTAGATTATTTGTTATCATTGTTGTTTTCCTCTAAGAGTTGTTGCTGCTAACCTTGACTCCATTACCCTAAAAGGCACTAGTCCACTCCTCACAAGTGATTGATTGACCAAACAACTCTTAAACTATCTTCCCTAAGACTTCTACTAACTTTTACTAACTTTAAGCAAGACTAACTCACTAACTAATTTGTTGTTGTTGCAAAATATTGCTACAACCATATATAACAACAACAAATTCATCCTAAAAGCAAGATTGAAAATTGATTAGACATTACCATAATTGCTTCTGACAACCATTATCATTTTGTCAACCTAAGGCTATTGTTTCTTGTCATTCTTAAACATTATTAAGGCATAATTGTTGTGGTTGTTGCTAAATATTCATTGTTGTTGTAAATGTTTACATTGCTTCAGTTCTATATCAACTTTTTTTTATCTTTCAGAAGTTTATGGATTTATGAAGCATTGACATCATATGGTACTTGCAAATTGCATTTCTTTTCTATTTGYTGTCTTGTTCTGGGAAGGTACACCTAATTTATCTTTTGSTTMATCTCAAAAGAACTTTGGAACTTTTGATCAAGGTGATCTGTGAGAGGGGTGTGAGTTTCTTATAGCTTTTACGTTAGCCTTCTCAAACCCTCAAGTCACTAAAGATGTCTCCTCTGGGGTACTGTGATATACTCCTAAATAGAAGGATGTTTCCTATTAAGGTGACAGTGATAGGKCATCCTCCTTGTTACATTGATTCAGTATCCACTTGCCTTTGGCTTTGGGCAAGTACAAATTGCRCGATAACATGACCRATTTTCCCAAAAGGGGCTTATCCACTCTAGAAATGTTGGGCGGGTGGATCGAACCCTCGAACTTGTCGCCAACAAATCAACATTCTACCGTTAGGTCGACAATTCTATGTTGGTAGGGAAACAAAAGGAATGATGTTTAAAGTTGGTTTGTTATATATAAGTATGAAATTAGATGGTCCATAGGTTTAACCGAGCGACCTCTGCCAAAAAACACAACACACCCAACCAATGCGCCAATGGAATGGTGTAACACACTCGCCCCCCTAACCCTCTCTTAGGCTTGTGGGATGTTAAGATTTCTATTTCTCAACTCAGCTCTTATCTGATCCTAAATACCATAGATGGATTATCCTCGCTGATAGCTTTCCAATAACTATAACCATGCCCAAATATGATCTTTGGGTATAAAGTTACATCTTCCCGAAGTTCCAGGCCTTGAATGTCAAAATCCACCTTACTGCCATGTGGCTTCTTTCCACTTGTACCATCTGATGTGGCGTCGATGTGGTTCCTTCCCCTAACTCACTGCTCAAAGGCTCCAACTTCATGAAACTTTTCTTCCTCGTCGTCAGGGTCTATCTTCCATGAGATATCATTTACCTCGATCTGCCTTGTTCCAACGACGATCATTCCATTGGATTTAATCCTTTGATCTGACATGTCTCATGACTTGATCTCTAAGGGATCTGATTGTACTGTCATCTCTCATTTGCATGGAGATTAATGCCCATTCATTAACCACTTCATGTGCAACCATGTGGGGCCCATGATAGATCGATGGTTGTCATTGCATCACGCCCACTCATCGATCAACAAACTTCATTCAATCCTTAAGCCCCTTTTCATCATCGACTCATCCTTTGGTTCTCCCTCCAGGCCTTTACTCACCATCCTCTGATGAATGAATATGATCTATTGACACCTAGATCTGACGATTGAGATCATAATCAAAGACCTAAGGCTTCCAGTCTCTCTAAGACCACTCATGTCTATCGACCATTCCACTTTTGACTCTTGTCACCCTGGGTGACCTCCTGACTACCTTGCTGGTGCAATACATTAACATGACATCATCACCCCCTTTTCACTCTTATGCAAGACCTACTACAATCTATGACAGAGATCAATCCTTTCCTGTGTACTGAATGACAACCATCATTTATTTTCAAGGTCTTTGTCATCGTCGACACTCTTTGGACTCTTCAATCACTTCCTCAACCTTTAATACCCCAACAATGATGAATCTAGAACCAACGATCCAGATATTGTCACTGTTGCTTTTGATGAATCAACGATGCTCATCCGGTCTCTAGAATCTCATCGTCGTCATTGAACTTCACATAAGTCTCGACACTTGATTGTTCCTTACGATGATGCCTTTCTTGATGAAGGGCTGAGATCCACTCAACATACCGAATCAATGACTATAAACTCTCCTGAATCAACATAGGGTTTCTCTACCGATTGAGCCCGACTTAGGGACTTAACCAATTTTCAAGGATTCTTCAAGGCTCTGCCCAAATCTTCAAGAGTTGGAAAACTACTCTAAGACCATCAAATACCTTTCAACTTATCAGAGATAATCTTCTTGCATATCTTGTAAGCTTTCCACATAAAGGTCGAGACTTCCTCAGGACTCAAGGCCTACTATTCCTCACAGGGACCTCCCAAACATTAGGACACTTGCATCACTGAGTGATTGAAGTTTTTTTCCATATCTTGCAAACTTTCCTCCAAAGTTACAAGATCCTTAGGGACACAAACTGTCCATAATTGTTCAATTTTACAGTTTAACAAGTTAAACAATGGCAAAACAACTATATTCCATTTACCCAGAATTTTGATTCATTGATTACTAGAATTCCATTTCTCATTTAAATCAGAGAAATACGTGTATACATCATTCATGCACAAATTAAATAGACCAAGTCAAACACTTATCTGATCATGGAAATATCCAACATCAACTAACTGAGGGAGGACGCATTTCCTCCCAACCTTAGGCCTTACTATAGAGTACTGCCAAGCCATGATACCACAAGGGGAATGATTCAGCTGGTTTCCAAGCTTAAGATGATCCATGAAGGTTACTCTCATTCCTCCTCTGACAATAGAAAAATTTTCCCCTTTACCATTGAACTCAGGGTCTCTACAGGTTTATCATGTATTTTATCAACTGGATTTCCTTTGCACAAGGGAGTACCTTCTTTGCTAAACAATCCCTCTGCGACCTTCCCTTACCAGTGCTAGTTTATGTCCAATAAGTACCATGTTGTAGCCCTCTATTACTCCAGTATGGATCCGGGTCTTCTCTGTTTCAAGGTGATCATTATAAAATTGGAAAAGCTTCCTAATTTCTTCAAGGAAATCTTTCCATTCTCTTCTTCTCTTCAATCGGTGCTCATGAATACCTCTGTTCGTTGCACCTTTTCCTTGTGAGCTTGCTACTCACTCATTCTTTTTTCAGGTTCTTTCTCTTCTCAAGCTCCTTTGTGCTATGTTATTTGATGCCACTCTTCGTGACTAACTATTCTCTCTCGTGCGTGCTTCCCTTTCTGTGTGTGCGCACGTCCTAATAGCCTTCCTGCATGTCTCTTCTCATTGGTTTTCTTAGCTAGTGGTGTCTTTCCACATTTGGTATCTTCCTCCTCCAATATTCTTGGGATTCTTGTGGCTTCTTGCAGACGCCACCTACTACCTGCAGTCCCAATCCTGAAGGGGAGACTCATGGTGTCCTCTGTGTCAGGTCATTCAGTTGACCCTTGCCTTCTGTAAGAGATCAAACTCATCAACAGTTATTAACTGCCTCAACCACCAGTATTGTTCCTCATAACAACTCATGTGGTTCTATACATGTATGGTACATTGGTAGGTGTATGTTTATTCTTTGCAAGCACAAGATAGCTTGCTAAAAAAGATTCCTCTTTTCTTCCCTAAAACATCTAAGCTACACCTCACCCAACCACTCAATCAATCCCTACTTCATTAATTCCCACTTGTGTATCATAGCCAATACTTTCAAGGTTGTTGCCTCTAAGTCAACTGCTTGGTATTTTATTAATCAAAACGTGATTACAAGCCTCATAAGCATAATCATATGAAGTCTTAATATAATTATAGTCTTGGGGGAAAACAAGGTGTTACATTCCCCTCTCCCTTGTGTTGGACCCGCCTTTTTCGACTAGTTTTAAGCGTAAATCTTGCAATCAAAGGTTGGTCATTTAAGTTGTCCTTTACTTCGTGACCTTTACCCTTTGAAAGTCTCAGTAGTCCCAATATGCAAAGTGGCAAGGGTTGTTGTACTCCTAATACCATTTCCGTTTAACCATGAACGAGCTTTTTCACTTTTCTTTACCTCGGGATATTGCGTTTCGGGTGTTACAAGTCACACTGTTTTTAAGCCCCGATGCGCGAAGTCGCGAAGTAACCTTGAAAGTTTACCTAGGTTAGCGCCGAGAGTAAAGTTCCTTAAACCTTAGTTAAGCGCTGTCGGTATTTCGCATCTCGAAATTTGCCCTCCCCAAAAGTCTCACCGTCATAACTCCGATAGGCGAAGTCGCGAGACGTTCGCGCAAGTTACCCGGGTTAGTGTCAGGGGTGAATAGCTTTTAACCATAGTTAAAGTCTGTCGGGATTTCGTAACTTGGCATACGTTTCTCCCAAAAGATATACCTTCGAAGCCCCGAATCGCGAAGTTGCGATATTACTTAAATATAAATTAATTAAACACTTAACCCAGGTTACCTTCTGGCTTAACTAGATCACATCATCGTGATCTTGAAATTTTGTGACTCGGCATATGCTCCTCCCGGGAACTTTACCTTCGAAGTCCCAAGTCACGAAGTCGTGATTTTAACTAAACATGATTAATCAAACGTTTAATCCAGATTACGTTTTCGCTTAACCAGATCACATCATTGCGATCTTGGGTTTTAGGGGCTCGAAAGGTTAGAGTGAAAACTCCCGATACGACGAACGCCGAAAGGTTGATTAAAGTTTAAGAAATCTTGATTAAAGGAGCTAAGCCAACTTAATCACTGTTTAATACAAGTAATAGTATGCACAGTCTACGAGGTAAATTTAAACGTTCCATACGCCAACTTGTGTCACGAATCGTCGAAATTTATGCCATTAATTGGAAATGAGGCGAAGCGACAAGTAAGGATTTGGTTTTTATTGCTAAATCTGTCTCTAAAAATGATTTGACCATTCTGTTCATAAGGACTCGAGGTTTTAAATGGTCGAATATATAGATCTTTTTCTTTCTGTTCTGTTCATAACACTCATTTCTATTTTGCGTAGAGAAGTTTTCTAAGCAAGATGATTTCTGTATGTATACACATTTTTATTACAGGAGAGCTAAGTCACAATCCTCTGTCATGGCCCCACGAAAAATGTCCAAGGCAAGTGTTGAGACTTCAGGACAAGGCTCTGATAATGTTTCTGATACTTCACCACGAAGCGTTGATTCTGTCCGAACCTGGTCATACATCTCCGAGGTTCTGCAATCCGATTTGGTGAACTGTTCAGATGATTCCAGTGACAACGAGAAGGATGACTTGGCCACCAAATACAAGATCGTCGTCCAAGAAGAGATGCATAAAGTAGTGGCCAGACCACGTCTTCTTCCTTACTATGACATGATCTGATGGGCGCTAGATCATGTAGATATCCCCACCAGAACCATCATCAACAAGCAAAAGGTCACTATTGGGACCTTTAGACCAGAACAATTACATGTGATGTACAAGTTGCCACCCACGTCAAACTTCACATACAATGCCGAGTTCCTGGAGGATTTTAAATAGAAGGAATGCGAGCAATATGGCAAAAGCTTATCTGATTTGATCAAGGATTGCGTCTCACACCCCGCGAAGTTTAGGGCCGATAGCAATGAAGTTTATTCCATATCTTCTTTGGAATCACAGTTCAAATACATAGCAATGATGACCTGTAGATTGTATGGGAGGGAAGACACCACACTTTTTTTCCTCCCATGGGTGCCTTTGATGCATACAGTCGCGGAAGGATGTTCCTTCGACTGGGCCAAACTGTTGTCAGACAGTCTGACCAGTCGGATTACAGAATATCGGACGCAGAGGGCGAGTGGGAAGGCYGCTTCATTCTTTATGTCCACATACATCATGGATGCCGTGTGTTTCATGACACCTTTTCCCTTAATGAGCTGGAGCTRGGCTCCATCGGATGCTGAGCCTATCCACGTCTACCATTCAAAGCTTTGGGAGGATAAGGCCTCAGRTTTCATATACRAAATTTTAATTGGGTAATGGTACCGATGCATGTCACCATCTTCGRTAATCCACCACCCAGGATCTCAGATAGCATCGTGGCCAATTYGAGCAGTGTGGCCGACTGGTATGTGGAGGAAGAATTTTCATACATCAGGGTTTTCGACGCTTCTGTCCCTCTGCATGCTCTACCATTATTTATACCCGATAGGCTGGCTTGTCGCGATATTGCCAGGCAAACCGTGATTGGTGGCATAGGCAAAGAGCTTAAAGGATTTTCAAAGAAGGTATGGCCACCTTTCCCCATTCATTTAACTACCTATTCTTTATTATATTTCGGGCATGCAAAGTCCGAGGCAGCAGCCTTGGAAGATATTAAATTGGTTCACATTGAATTCAAGAAACACAATCCACACAGGGTCGTAAGTAATCACTTGGCTAGTTGTGGTCTTAAAAGATTTGAGCATGAGAATTCACCTCATGATGACATTTTCTGAGGCGCGAGATCTTATGCTGAGTTTTTGGCTTGGATACAAGCCTTGTCGCCTGAAGAGAGGGCCAATGTTTTTAAATTCCAAGAACATCAGCAAAGCTACCTTCCCCCAGTATAATGGGGTAAGAATCCAACGACCGTAGAGGTGTAGAAAACGGAAGCCGAAGGCTCCAAAGATTCAGCACCCGGTCAA
This sequence comes from Picea mariana, assembly GCA_032191745.1. Classification (NCBI taxonomy): domain Eukaryota; kingdom Viridiplantae; phylum Streptophyta; class Pinopsida; order Pinales; family Pinaceae; genus Picea; species Picea mariana. The sequence continues at coordinate 22,632 of JASDQU010315648.1, forward strand.
GAAGAACACCAGGACAAGAAAGAGCAAACGGGGGGCCTGAAACAGAAAGCTGAGACTTCCAACCCTCCAAGCGAGCCAGCCTCGGTTGTTACTCCAGGGAAATCATCTAAGCAGGTCGGCAATCCCATCGTTTCTGTTACCCCCCTACAGTCCACGAAGGGGGTCCCAGACGCAGGTTGGGTTTTTGGTGAAGAATTAACGCCCATAACAATGGAAGAGCTACCTCTGAATAAATTCTTCTTCGATAAGAAGAGAAAGGCTGTCGTGAAACAAGAACTTTACCAAGAGGCAGGTACAATATCAAAAAAATTTAAAATTTTAACTGATGGGAGAGCTATGAAAAAGGATGAGTTTGAAACTCAAATAGCAGGAACATTGGGGGCTTTCTCTATAGCCAACCAATATTCAGTCGGGACCCTAAAGGATCAGCTGAAGAGAAAAAATCATTTGATCAAAACATTAGAGGCTAAACTAGCTACAACAGAGGTTGCTGCCAAATATCAGGCGAATACAGGCTTGGAACAAGCTAGAGTAGCTGATCAAAAGGAAATTGAGTGGCTCAAAGCCGATCTCGAATAGACACAACTGATGGCCTAGACAAGTCAGATACAGATAGGCCAGCAAGGAGAATTGATAGAGCAGCTACAAGGCAAATTAGACTTCGCCGAAATCCAGATAATCGATATCGGGATATTTCAATCCCAAGCTATAGAAATAAGAAAAAGAGTGTCGACAACTCAACAAGGTCTACTTGCTAAGGTGGAAACAATTCAAAACAACTGCCAAATCATTGATCGAGTATTGGAAAACCTCACTCTCAGAGAAAAAGACGCTGGGGCGGCTCAGGTTGCTTTCCAGGAGCTTATTATAGCCACAACGAGAAGGGAAACATGCAATATTTCCAGGTTTTCTATCTCGGAGCAGACCCGAGGTAACATCTTGTTGAAAGAATGGGAGCGTAACATATATGAAGGCAGACAACAAGCTAAATAGGTAAGAAAATCTTGTGAAGAAAACTTCGATTTTCTAGATAGGAGTTGGTTGGGTTCTAATGATGAAAACAACACTGAAATACTAGGCCAGATCAATACAACCAAGCATCTGCTCAAGATCAAGGAAAATGAAGAAAGAGAATTGGCTGAAATATCACAAATAACCTAGATGGACATAGTCCAAATAGATAAATGGCTAATTAAACCGAGTGTACAATTATGTTCTATCAGCGCCAAAGACCAATAGGTGAAAGGAAAGTTGCCACAATTGGTGAAGGATTGTTACACTTTCGAGGCCAATAATCAAGCAGAACCTTCTAAGTTGATATCCCAGCTGGTGGAGAAGTGCGTCATTTGCACAGAGCATGCAAAGAGGTAGGTTTCCGGTACCAGATAAGGACAGAGACAAAGAATTGAAACGTTTAATCTCCTTTGTTGTAACCAAAAACCTCTGGAACGATTGAGATCCCAGCATATAGAAATTTGTATAAATATACATTTTGAAGAAAGAACAAAGGGCTAGACCTTTTTGGTCAATTGTAAATAGAGACTACCTCCTTTTTGAGAATTAATACAAAGCAATACAGAGACTCTTGATTTCGTCAAGACTGTGTTATGAGTTTGTTTTCTCTGTAATTTCATATTTAATTTCATATTCGCTTATATATGTCTGATGAATGTTTCATTGCAATTTAGTAAAACCTCTACTGTGGTGATCATTTTTAGCCATCTATATTGTTTTCAGTTTTTCCTCTGTATCGGCTATTAGCAGGTACAAGACCTGTGAACCTTTTAGACTGTCATATTTTATGCTTCGTCGGATTCCTTCTTATCTTATTTTCTTCTTCTGTTTACATGGTGAGATTATCCCTTGATAGGAGCCTTGCTTTATAGACATCTTAATGTTTTTCTCATATTTCACACATCATTTATTTAAAATATAACTCAGTTATGGAAAAAGGCCTTTGGTTTGCATTTTATCTTTAATATTGAATTCAATTGTTCTCTTTTATAAGATCAAATTGATACAGCATAAAAAACCTCGAATTCACTTTTAATTTACTGTTCCTCTATGACTGTCCCCATTGTAAGACAACCTAATATTGAACCTGGTTTATTGGATCAAACCCATATCGCCTTAAATCTCTTCGATACTATACTTAAAACAACCACCACCTGGGTAGAACTTGAACGTTCATGGGCCGCAATTGAATAGGACATAAACATCCAGGAACAGTTGGAAGCGCGACAACGACAACCTGGAAATCAACCTTAGCTTCCTTTCCTGAAGGTTGAAACTCTCCTCCTTCTTACTCCTCACTCACTTTCGGATGCCTAGACACTGTACTTTCTAAGCCTTAGGTACAGACTCTGGAACAACACCTTGCAAGAAACATCATCCTCGACATTTAAAATACTATGTACATACAATTATACTAAAAAAAAAAATGGGTATGCCAATCTCATGGCATCTTCCAACTCCCATGTAGCCTCATCTGCTCCAAAGTGCTTCCATTGCACTTTGACCTACATGATGTCCCTGTTCCAAATCATTGTTTCTCTCTCGTCTAGGGTGCATTGAGGTTTGGGTTGTAATTCTCCCTCTAGTTTCACTTGTATCGTGGTCCAATCAATTACATGATTAGAGTCATGAACATATTTCTTTAACAAAGACACATGAAACACATTACGATCTTTAATAGTAGGTGGTAATGTGAGTCTGTATGCTACTGGCCCCACTCTTTCTAGGACTTCAAATGTTCCAGAATATCACGGTGCCAACTTATCACACATTCCCATTCTTAGGGAGCTTCTCTTGGTTTCACTTGGAGATACACATGATCTCCCACTTTGAACTCTCAGTGAGTTCTCTTATTGTCTTCATAGACATTTTGTCTATCTTGAGCTACCTTCAGATTTTGTTTTATCTTAACCATTACATGTTCCATCTCTTTCAACAATTCTGGGCCAAGTGTGATTATATCCACTGGATGGTCCCAACTGATTGGAATTCTACACTTTCTACCATACAAAACCTTGAATGGGCTCATCTTCAATGATTCTTGGTAACCATTTTTATAGACAAATTGTACCAAAGGTAGATACTCTTCCCACTGCTTAGGTTGATGCATAACATGCATCCTCAACATGTTCTCTAACACTTTGTTCACTTTTTTGGTTTGACCATCTATTTGAGGATGGTAGGTCGTGCTAAATGCCAACTGTGTTCCCAAGCCTGTAAACAAGATTTTCCAAAAACTCAAGGTGAACATAGCATCTCTATCCGAGATTATGGTCTTGGACAAACCATGCAATCAAAAAATTCCTTTCATAAAAACATTAACAACATCTATGGCCTCAAAAGTAGACTTAATAGGAATACATTGAGCTACCTTGCTCAACGTATCCACTACAACCATGATCACATCATGTTTCTTGATTGTCCTTGGTAGACCTGTAATAAAATCCATGGAAATCGTTTCCCATTTCCACTCTGGAATATGCAGAGGCTGCAATAGACCTGCAGGTTGTCTATGCTCAATTTTTACTTGATGGAACTCCAAGCATTTAACAATGTACTCGGTGATATCCTGCTTCATTCCAGGCCAATAGTACAACTACCTCACTGTTGTCGCCTTTTTCTAGTAACCATGGTGATGCACATATGGTATTCTATGGAACTCATCCATAATATAATGCCTCAAATATGTTGAATTAGGCACATACAACCT
>JASDQU010315651.1:0-10861 GCA_032191745.1 Picea mariana
GGAGGCAGAGAGAGTGGGGGAGGGATTTGAAGAGGGGGGATATAGAGAGGGAGTGGATGTGAGAGTGTGAGGCATGGTGAGGAAAGGTCTAGGCATAGGTCATGGTATAAGTCTAGTTCTAGGTCTAGGTCTAGGTCTTGACATGCCTGGCTATGTCTAGGTCAAGGGAATTTATTTACTTACCATGCCTTTCCTTGCAATTTACAAGAATTGCTAGTGTGTGAGAGCATGAGAGGGAGAGAGAGGAAGACAAAGAGGGGAATAAGAGAGTGAGTGTGTTAGAGTGTGGGAGGGAGGGAGAGGAAGACATAGAGAGGGGATAGAAAGTGAGTGTGTGAGAATGTGGGAGGGGGAGAGATGCAGAAAAATAGGGGAGGTAGAGAGTGAGGGTGTTAGAGTGTGGGAGTGAGAGAGAGGAAGACATGAACGGGGGATAGAAAGTGTGTGTGCGAGAGTGTGGGAGGGAGAGAGAAGAAGACAAATAGGGGAGGTAGAGAGTGATTTTTTTAGAGTGTGGGAGGGAGAGAGAGGAAGGCATAAAGGGGGGTATAAAGTGTGTGTGAGAGAGTGTGGGAGGGAGAGATAGAAAGGCATAGAAGGGAAATAGAGTGTGTGTGTGTGTGTGTGTGTGAGTGTGAGAGGGAGAGAGATGAATAAAGAGAGGGGGTATATAGATAAGTAAATGTAGGAGAGAGGGGTATATGTATGAGAGATAATGGAAGGATAGTTGGAGGGAGGGGGAGAGAGAGAGGGAGGATTGGGGAGAGAGAGAGTGTGTGAGAGTGTGAGAGGGGGAGAGAGAAAGACAGAGAGGAGGGGTAGATAGAGTGTGTGAGAGGGAGGGAGAGGGATACATATAGGGATAGTGAGAGGAAGGCAAGAAAAGAGGGAGGCATAAAAGGGGGGTAGAGAGAGAGTGAAAGGAAGGGGGGGATACAAAGGGGGAATAGAGAAAGAAAGAGGGGTAGAGAGATAGTGAGACTGAGACTAAAAATGAGGAGAGAGAGAAAGGGTGGGAGAGAGGTGGAAGAGAGATGGGGGAATAATAGGGAAGGGATGGACAAAGAGGAAGAGAGAGAGAGAGAGAGAGAGAGAGAGAGAGAGATGTCAAAGAAAGGTCTAGGTCAAGGTCTTTGCATGCCTTGTGATGTCTAAGTCTTTCCATGTCTAGGTCTTACCATGCATATGAGTGTGAAGGAGAGAGAGGCAGACAGACAATTGGGATAAAGAGGGAGAGTGAGAGGGAGACATAGAGAGGGGGGGTAGATATATAGGGGAGAGAGAGAGAGAGAGCGATGACAAAGAAAAAATCACTTATAAGAGTGTGTGCATGCTCTTAGGAATGGGTGTGCATTCCTATAGCCTGTGGACGCTATTAGGAACACATGCACATTCCTAGAGCGTGTGCATGATCTTAAGAACACGTGCACGTTATTTTGAATTCAATTTTTTTGGGGTGGGATTGACAACATGTATGCTGACTTGGTTGCCTCAAATTTAGGTTTGGGATGACAAACCTAGTGGTTTGGTTTGCAAATTGATAAAAACCTTCATTTTTGTGAATACCTCTTTATATATATGTGTTTGACGTTATTTTTGTATAGGATAAACAATTCATTTATTAACAAAACTACATAGATAGAGCTGGCCATACAGATTCCAAATATATAATTTTTTTTTAACTAATATTTCTTACTATTTTAAATATATTTTTGTCTTAGCATATATCAAAATCCTAGAATACATACCTCTCTTATTTCTCCTATAAATTTTTGTTGGATCAACCATTTCTCGAATGATTTATATGAGGCACTAGAGGAGACCCATATCTACGATCTAAAACCATGTTAAGACCATCTTAGCCTGGATGAACAAAAGAAGTTTTAATTTCATTTATATGTTGAATTTGATAATTTAAAAAAAATATAAAATTGATATTGTAAATTTCCAAAAAATAAAAACAGGATATATGAAATTCCTTATATTTTGTTGGAAAAAATATACCTTATATTTTGTTGGAAAAATAAGATAGCACTGTTAGAAAAATTCAAATTTGACATAGTTATTCACAATTTCTATGAATAAAAGTTGTTTATTCTGAAAGCTAATTCAATTTCCTAAATCTCATCTTCTTACACCATCTTCAAATTCATTGTAAACTTACCTTGAATAATCTCTCCAAGTTAACATATTATTGTTTTTGCAGGTTTGCATTGCCACTAACGCTTAATGAGAGACCATCATTAGCTTGCACTAACCCAATGAATAAAGCTAGTATAAATCCATCTTAAACTTTCATATATCAATCTCCAAGATAGATCAAATATGTAAGAGTAAAATTTTTCCTCAATTTTTAAGGTCTACAAAAGGTTTAAACTTTCAAATATTTCATCCATTTGAACATTTAAAGATAATAAGGATCAATACTAATATTTACAAAAAGATAATATGGATCAATACTACTGGCATAGAGGTAACTAGAGCTCTGCAAATTTTAGGGTTTTCTACATGCTCCCACCTCCTGCCTGCCCTGATCACCTCTGACTCTCTCTGCTTGTGCTGACCGCCTTAGCTTTGTGGCCCTGACCACTCTAGAAGAATGGGAACAGAAGGAGGGGTGAAATCCCCCTCTTATCATAACATTGCAGCAGATGATTCAAGGAACTCCCGAGCATGGTGTACATCCTTTAAGCTGTCTCTGCACCTACGAGATCAATATCTACAAGAAGAAATGGATGTTAGTAGAGAACTGAACATGGATGTTGAGTCCTCGCATCCAAAAGAAGCTCAGGCCTAGACTCCCAGCAAATACATCCCCGAAGCCTCGGTTTCACCCAAATATGTTATCAAAACCACCAGGATAGGAGAGCATACACAGATCATGAGAGACCACGCCATCATAGGAAAGTTTCTAGGACTCTGGCCCTCAGAAAAGAACCTAGCTCGCTAGAGAAAGACGTGGTGGAACCCCAAGGGAGACTATGAGCTCTAGCTAAGATCCAAAGGATTCTTCACAGTAATCTTCTACAACCTGGAGGAAAAGGACATGATCTTTAAAGGGGGACCTTATTTCTACAACTCAGCTGACCTTTATCTTCATTTCTGGACGGATCGCTTCTGTCCAGAAAAGGAAAACTTTTCATATGCACTGGTATGGATTCGCCTCTACTCCCTCCCTCAAGAGTTCTGGTTAGAGGAAATTTTAATGGGCATAGGCAACACCCTGGGGAAATATGTCAAATCCTCAGAAGCTACCAAACAGAGAAAATACACCTCTTATGCAAGGATATGCATCTATATGAACATCTCCAAATCTCTACCAAGCACAATCACTTTAGAATACCAAGATGAGGAATGGGACCAAACCTTGGACTATGAACACATCCCTTTTAGATGTCGAAAATGCCATGAACATGGGCATATCTTCATAGATTTCCCTTTAAATTCCCTCCCCCAGAAGGAAGCTGAAGAAAAACCTAAGGAAGGCTTCACCCAGGTCCACAATCAAAGAAGACAAGATTAGAAGAAATCCACAATAGTCAACAAAAAAAAATAACTAGCAAAAAAACTCATTTGAGGCCCTTAACCGCCTTCCAGAGACAGAAGAGGTGGAAAACCCCCACAAGATTGCGAGGGAATATCTCAACAACCACAAGGAAGATCAACCAAAACAAGGGCATCAGTTCCCAACAACCCAAGAAGACCCACAGACTCACCCAGCCTCAGGAAAAGAACCAGTAAGAGAAGAAGATACAGTCATGGAAATGGATGAGCAGGATCTAGCTGCAATAGACCTAGACAGGCTAGAAGAGGCACTCAACAAGAAGGATCTCCAAACCTTACTAGAGGACCAACTCAGGAAATTTCACAAGGTATTTATGGATTCATCAATAGGAGATACATCCAGGCTGTGGATGATCATAGGCCCAAACCAATATCCAAGAACACCCAAAAGAAAACAAGCGGCGAGGCAAAAAATCAGCTCAACAGTTAATAAAGGAGGCAGGAAACTATATGATCAACTCGAGACAGATTCAAAGGCTCTCTGAGAGCTCCTTCTCCCACCCACCAAATTGTTAACTATGAATATCCTCACATGAAATATCAGAGGTCTAAATGGATGATCCAAGCAAAGGATTCTCTGAAACTGCATCCAAAAGGAAGACCCTGATATACTCCTTATACAAGAAACAAAATGTGCAGGGCAAATCGCAGAAGACATCCTACAAAGATGTTGGAGAAACTGTAGCTCCTATTAAATAAACTCAAATGGAGCTTCAGTAGGCCTGTCCATCCTCTAAAATCTCTCCACAGTCATCCTAGATCAAGGCTTCTGCACTCCATATACCATCACAATGCACTACAGAGCCATGGGCTTGGACAAGGAGGGAATGATTACAAATTCTTATGGACCGAAAATCAACTAGGACAAATACCTCTTTCTTCAAAGCCTGGCCTACTTAGGCTCTCTAGCCAAGGGAAAATGATGGATTATAGGGGGTGACTTCAATATGATTCTCACGCTGGAGGAGAAAAGAGGGGAGGAAAAATTCTTGGAGAAGAACAACGCAAAATTCCAGGAACTCATAGAGAACCTCAGACTGGTAGACATAGAAAAAAACAATGGTACCTACACCTGAACCAACAAAAGATCAGGTCACTAACAAATAACATGCAGGCTCAATCACTTTCTCATTTTAGAAACTCTCTTTTTGGAAGGCCCCCTATTAGATTCCATCATCCTCCCAAAAGTAGGCTCGGATCACTGGCCAGTTCAGCTATGGGTAGACACTATCTCCACCCCCAAGTTAAAACCCTTCAGATTTGAAATTTTTTGGCTTTCCCATCTAAACTTCTAAGAGCTAGCTCGTCACTGGTGGATCACAGTGGAAACCCAGGGGGGTACAAAATTGCATTTCTTCCAGCAAAATATCAAATAATTTAAACAACAGGTGCACAAATGGAACAAAGAAGTCTTTGGGAATATCTTCCAGGAAAGGAAACTGCTAGAACAAAAACTAGAGGATCTTTAGAGGAAATCCATTCTCTCAGGACACACCACCCCTCAACAGCAAGAGGAGAATGAAATCAAAAGGAAACTGAAAGAAAGACACAAGGAGGAATAAATCATGTGGAGACATAAATATCCGTTCTAATAGCTCAATGAGGGAGAGAAAAACATCAAATTATTCCACTAGTCCATGATCCACAGATGCCTAATAAACCGCATTACGAAGCTCGAGGACCCTCAAGGAAACACCCTGTTAAATCACCAACAAATTTTGCATGAGCTGTCAGATTTCTACAAGGATCTCCTCTCAAAACCAGTGGTGGAACTCTCCTCATCAATTGAGCGGGTGACCCAAAAAATCCCAACTATTATCACCCAAGAGAAAAATGAGGCTCTCATGACCCCAAAAACGCAGGAAGAAGTGGATCAGACTATTCAGGATCTACCCACAGGCAAGGCTTCAAGATCGGATGGATTTACCATAAACTTCTTCCACTCCTATTGGCCAATGTGAAGGGAAGAAGTTTGGCAGTTGGTGGAGGAATCTCGCAACTCAGAAAAAGTTATTCCAACACTTAATGCCACTTTCCTCACCCTAATTCCTAAAGAATAAAGAGTAACAAACCCGAAGAATTTCATACCCATAACACTCTGCAATGTGATCTATAAAATCATCTCCAAGGTCATATCTCTAAGACTCAAGCCCATACTCCCCTTCATCATATCCAAGGAGAAATTAGGTTATGTTGAAGGAAGGAAAATTATGGACAACATCATTCTTGTCCATGAAATCATTCACTCGCTCAAAAGCACCCGCACTCCAGGTATGCTTCTAAAACTTGACCTCTCAAAATATTTTGACAAATTAAGATGGCAGTACATGAAATATCTACTCTCGGTCTTCGGTTTCAACAAGGATTGGATCTCTTGGATAATGAACCTCATTTCCTCAACCTTTTTCTCAATCCTCATCAATGGAGTCCCTTCTTAGCCCTTCTCCCCCACAAGAGGAATAAGGCAATGCGACCCTCTCTCCCCTTTCCTTTTTGTCATTATGGCTGAGGGCCTAGGATGGAATATCAAGGCCTCAATTCAAAATGGCTCCCTCCAAGGCCTCCCTCTTCATGGGTTACAAACAACAACCTCCCACAACGAATTTTTTGATGACACATTGTTAATGAACACCCCCACTTTGAAAGATGCAAATAAATTAAGGTCCATCCTTGCTGATTTCAATGAATCCTTGGGCACCACCTTCAATCTTTCCAAATCATGGCTCTTCTTCTTTAACACTCCTATAGCAATCCAATAGATCCTTTCTCAACTTCTGAATACCCTTGTCTGCACTCTGCCCTCGCGTTATCTGGGACTTCCTCTTTTGGATTCAACAACTAGAAACATCTCCTGGGACTCCCTCCTACTCTCCATCTCTAATTGACTCAGCACTTGGACATTTCTATCCATCAAACTTCCATCCAAAATCGTTCTCTTAAATTCAGTCCTTCAAGCCATCCTTGCTTACCTATTCTCAGCCCTAGCCACCCCCCTTTTAGCCATAAAGAAAAAAAAAATATGCAAAGAAACTTTCTTTGGCATGGAAACAATCCAAACAAAAAATGGGCCCTCATTAGCTGGGACAAGGTATGCAAGCCTAAATCTTCAAGTGGACTGGGCCTCCGGGACCCAGGGAAATTAAACAACACTATGGGAGCAAGCATTTGGTGGAGATGGCTCAAAACTCCAGCGGAGATTTGGGCCAAACTATGGAAATGAAAATATGCCCCAAATACACATAAAATCCATCTCATAAGAATGTGGGAGATAATTCAAGGCCCTAACATTTGGAATGCGGATTGGAAAAATAGGCCACTCATTCAGGAACATGCTTTTTGGGAAATTCACAATGGCCAGAATGCCCTATTCTGGACAGACTTCTAGCAACAGTTTCCACCCCTTCAATCAGAATAAACTCTACATTCCTATGCTAATCACATACAAGATCTCACCACTCTCAAAGTAGCACATTTGTGGACTGATACTCCTCATAATTCTCCTTGGCGAAGGTAGAAATCAACCCATTATGAGCTCCAGGTTGCATTGGAATGTGATCTGCAACACTAGAATCAAGCAACATCCCAAAAGTGAATCCAGAAAAGCATGGACCCAAACATTTTCAGATGGGGATACACACCTCACAGTAGCTTCACTCTCAAAGAGGTGTATGCTCTACAGGAGAAATTCCAAAATCTTAAAAAATATAGCATCTAGACAACAATATGGAAATCAAAATTATGGCCCCAAATCTCTACATTCCTATGGCTTCTCCTACGTAACAAGATCTTAACCTGGGACAATATACAAAAACAAGGTTTCATTGGCCCCTTGATTTGCCATCTCTTCCATCTCCAAGAAGAAAACATGGAGCACCTCCTAAACAATTGCCCATTTAGTGAGGACATCTGAAACCAAGCCAGTCAACTCATGAGAAGAACCAAAAGAGTTAAAAATAACATCTCAAGCACAATCAGGGAGTGGGGATCTAACTCCTTAAAAATTCCTATCCTGAACAAAACATGGCAACTTTTACCAGGATTCATAGTCTAGAAACTCTAGAAAGAGAGGAACAAAAGAATCTTCCACTCCCGGACCTCTCCTCCCTCCCTCCTTTAGAATTCAATCCTCACACATCTCCAGGAAACGCTTCAGCTTCATTTATGGACTCAGGAAGACTTCCCCATTGATCCAAGTGAGATATTGCTCCTTAACTCTTGGGGATTCTCATTTTCACACTCCACCCCTCCTCTGCAACCCCCCTTATATTCAAAATACCTCAGTCCATCCAAGTGCCCCCCCACCGCCAGGATTCCATAAAGCCAACTTTGATGTTGCATCAAAAGGAAATCCAGGCCACTCAAGTTATGGAGCGGTTATAAGAAACAACCTGGGTCAAATTCATAGCCTCATTGCAGAAAATCTAGGATGTGACACCAATAATTCAGTTGAAATTTGGGGTCTCATCAAAGGAGTGCAATTGGAACTAGATCAAAACCTCACTTATCTCATCATTAAAGGAGATTCCAAAATCATAATAGACTTGGCAAAAAAAATTCTAAATGGTCGAGATCCAGGGAAACTCACACCCAGCTAATGCCTCCTTGGCCCTCTCTACAGCTTCGAGGCTCTTCTCAGACCCTCTCTAACTCTAACCCCTTCACACATTCGATAGAGTGCCAACAAAGTTGGAGACAGACTAGCCAATGCTCGAGTTGACTCTATGCAACAGATTATTCTCCACGATTTTAGGTAGTCACAAAACTGGCCCTTTTGGATCCAATGTGAGGCGCTTGCCCAGCTGGATGGCCCCAACCCAACTAAGGTGTCTTCCTTGATCACTCAATAATTCTTATAAGTTATAAATGATTAGAATATCAGGAGAGAGGGCGACCGTAAGAAACAACATAGATGATAAACAACTGACAGAGGATTTCGGGAGTCCAGAGCATGGTGGTAGTCATTTCCCAATGTTGCGAATTCAATATACATGCAATCACGAAAAGTGTGGGATAATCTGGATCGTTGATCCTACAGGTGCTCGAAACCGTCGATCTGGGCCAACTGCTCTGATGAGAGAAAAATTAGGGACATTGGCTTTTGGGAGTCCTGAGAATGGAGGAAACTATTCTCCAAAGTCGCGACATCGTCACTTCCATCCATAATTAGAGAACACATGGCAGAGATCACGTCGGGAGCTGGAGGTTTGGACGAGTAGAGGATACTGCATTCCAAATCCCCGATATGCGAAGTCCTGACATCATTAGGACTATCCATCAGAGAGGGATGCGTGGCAGCTGATTCGTGACTTGAAGCAGTCAAGGGACAAACTTGCAAGAACTCACGATACACAAAATCGCGAAAAGATCACAGACGTGGATTAGGAAGCGATCGAGACCATTTAGCGTCAAGGAGATTTTTGACATTTCGAGAATTGGGAGTATGGAGGAACCCACTACCTGGAAGTCGTGATACGAGAAACCTCGACTTAGTCAGAGCCATTGATCAAGGAAGGATATGAGCTGTCAGGTTTTAAGCATCAACATTTCGGGGGTCATGAAGGAAGTGGTGACTCGGATTGGGAATTCTCGATTTGCGACATCCCAATTCACGCAATGTATTCTAGGGAAAACCATGAAAACCATGAAAAACAATGTAAAAAGGTCACCAACAGTTCCACCTTCTGCTGCTAGCATTTTTGTGAATGCTGGTAGGCAGTAGGGTTTGTAAGCTTTCAGTTGGCATCAATATAAGGATCCACTTTTATTTACAAAATAAATAAATATGGATGAATACTAATATTTACAAAAGTAAAAATTATCCAAAAAAACTAAGTTAACAACATTCAAAATTAATGATTTGTTTTATTTTAATGATATAAAAGTTGCTTAAGATGTAATTGTGTATCTAAATTTAGTCATTGTATCACATTTTATATAGATAAATTGTCATGAAAAAGTGAATATAATAATGAAATATATATATATATATATATATATATATATATATATAATTTGTTTTAAGAAACAAACCATATTAAATGTTAAAATATTTAAAAACAATATTATTAGAAAACATAATATTATTGAATTATTAAAAAAAAAAGGAGTTGTCTAACCATTTGATTTTTCAAACTTTTTAGGTTGGCCAAATAGATTTTGGTTAAATCTATATTTTTTTATTTTTATTTTGGTGAAATCTCCATTTTCCCTTTTTTAAATTATAAATAATCCTTAGTCGATTGTTTAGATCAAACTTTTTAAAAAATAGCCTCTCTACTAAGTTGTGTATGATTATTTATTATCAAAAATGCATATCTCCTCTTCTTGAAGAAGGGTTGTGTTTTTTCAAATACATGAAGCAATTTATAATTTGAGAATAAACTATTATATATGGTTATTGTGATTTTTTAAATACATGAAGAAATTTATAATTTGAAAATAAATTATTATATATGGTTATCAATTTTAAATTATAAATTCATAGGATTGATTTATTAATAATAATTTTAAATAATTATTAGTAATAATCATTTTATAAAAGTGGTTGATATACTATCGACGTCATTGGTTTAGAAAGGTGAAAAATGAACATATATCAACCACTTTTATAAAGTAGTTGTTGCTAATTAACGACATACATGCCTTGGAGATGACCATTAATGTATTGATTAATTATATTATACATTAATATAATATATAATAATGGTTTATTAATGTAAAATAATAATCATTTTGGAACATTATTGTATATAAATTAATGGTCTACTAATATATTAATGTAATATATAATACTAATGTACAAAATAACCTATAAATTAAAGTACCAATAGATTAATGTATAATGTAACATATTAAACTATTAATACATTAATAATGTATTAATACATTAAATTAAATTATTGATTGATTGATAAATAAATACATTAACAATGTAATACATTAATTAATTTATACATTATTAATAAATAATACATTAATAATATATTAAATGTATGAATAAATACATTCTAACCATTGAGATGGATCACGAACCATTGATTCTATCCATTCTATCCACTTCTATTTTATCCATTGCCTTGAGGCGCATTTCTAAAGCCACTCAGAATGAAAAGGAGCCCTTAAACCCCCATCATTCCTGATGAAGGTGCATAAAGATTCTTTCTTATCAATGGACATGATTTAGCTTTTCTAATTTAATGTAATTAGTAAAATATTATTAAAGTATTAATACATTAACAATAAATTATTATATTATTGTAATATATAAATTAATTTTTTTTTTTTTTTGTAAATACAG
>JASDQU010315652.1:0-13372 GCA_032191745.1 Picea mariana
TTGATCTTCTCCATGAGATCCATGATATCCTCCATGATCTTCTCAATAATCTCTCCATGATCTCCTCAAATTCGAATTTGAACATAGAGTGCCACATAAAGGTGTCTTGGAAGCTTCCTTGGAACCTACACATGTCACAAAAACAATCCACTTTCCATATATGAAGTAAAATATACTATTTTCTAATATTTAATCAAGAATTTCTCTAAAAAAATGCTTGAAAATAAATAATATTTGGAAAATATAAATGAGACCCATTAATGGTGAACAATAGGGAAAATGAAGTGACATGGTGGTGAATAACGAGTGATATAATGGAAACATAGGTGAAAAATGTATGGTAATGAGTGATATTTGTATGACGTTTTGAAGCCCAAACAGAAGGGAATAAAAACTGATATAGTTAACTATGTGGAAATATGTCTTGAATGTCAACAAGTGAAGGCTAAACATAAACATCTATCGAGATTCATGAATCGAATTGGGAAGTCATATCGATGGATTTTGTAGTTGGAATTCGATTGATGGAAAGGAGACACAATTCTATTTTTGTATTTTTCGACACTTTGATGAAGAGCACACATTTTATTCCAGTTCATATGACATATCAAGCATCTGACATAGCTAGAATTTTTGTTAATGAAATTGTAAGATTGCATGGTGTACTGAGAAAGATAATATATAACTGAGGATCTGTATTCACTAGATTTTTTTGGACTAGTTTCCAAGAGGCTTTGGGCATGCAATTAAATTTTAGTACCGCATATCACCTTGAAACCGATGGAAAAACGAAAAGAACAAATAAAATTCTAGAAGATATTATTAGAATGTATGAGATGGATCAAAAAAAATGGCGGGAAGAATTTTTACCATTGGTATAATTTGCGTATAATAACAGTTACCAGAGTTCGATAAAGATGGAACCTTTTGAGTTTGTATACGGAGGACCGTGTCAGAAACCTTTGATTTGGGATCGACTAAAAGATAGGGTCTTAGTGGGACCATAAGTGATTCAGGAAATGGAAGATCAGATGCAAACCATAAATAAAATAATTAAGGAAGCGCAAGACCGACAAAAGAGTTAGGGTGATGCACATCATATAGACCGTAGTTATGAGGTTGGTGATAAAGTGTTTTTGTGGGTGAAGCTGCATAAGAGTTCGATTAAGTTTAGAAAGGGTGCTAAACTCTCTCTAAGGTTTGTGGGATCTTTCGAAGTTGTAGAAAAGAAAGGACCCATGGCTTACCGATTAGCCTTACCTGATTTTTTAGGCGTATGCACAATGTGTTTCATGTTTCAATTTTATGTAATTATATTTCAGATCCATCACAAGTAATTGATTTGAGTTCATTACATGTATTGGACGAGGGTTCTCTCATAACAGAGCCAATCCACATACTGGACCATCGCACTCGATAACTACGACATTGATTGGTTGATCAGGTCAAGGTCCAGTGGGACAATTATAGTCCACATTCTGCCACTTGGGAGGATGCACATGAGATGCATCAACAGTTTCCATATTTATTTTGAGAGATTTATATATAGATTATTAACATCTATAATTAATGTTTTCATTTTTACAGTGTACAAACTTTGGGAAAAAGTTTAAAACAAGATGGGGTGTATGTAACATCCATATTTCATAGAACACATTTTCATAACACTGATTATTCTTTGAGGACACCTACGTGCAAGTGATCTAGCTAAACATGGTACTTTATGATTATCTAATTTGGTCTATGAGTTAACATTTATGATATAATTGAGTATTGAATTTGTTATGTTATTAATATTGATGTATAAAATTGACAGGTATTATGATGGGGTTTCCTGAGTGTGCATGAAACATGACACAAAGAGGATGCTGATGGCATCGATAAGATACCTTAGACTCTGGATTGATTCATGGAGTGAACTATTGAATTGATTATGAGTACTTGATTTTATTATGCACATGTTATGATGATGATGATTTCAGTTATGGATTTCATGCATAAGAATTATTAATATTGTTTTTGTCAGTGGATGTAGGCATGGTGACACTTGCTAATCCGACTCACATATGGAGTAAAGGGGTCATACACATATATCAGATAGATTTGGGAGAGGTGTGACAATGTCCCTGTCAGAGCCTAATAACACTCCTGCCATGACCTGAATTGAAGGTCAACGACTACCTTGTTCCTAAGAGGTTCACAATGCCATGAGGGAAGACTGAAACACTCACTCATGAGGATTTCTGAGGGGTGCACAATAAGGCAGATTTCTTATTCCTCTGTAATCCCTTAGTCTCACATGAGATTGACAAGTGGAGTATTGACTCCAAGCATCAGACAACTTCCAAACTAAGTCAACATGGAGAGTGTCACCCTTGGAACACGTAGGTGTGTTTTGAAGGGAACGCCACATGATTATCTAAATACAAATGATGAAAAGGAAACGTCAAGAGAAATTAATAAAAATTTAGAAGACTTTAGAGGATAAAATGAATACTTAGAATTTGTTAGAGAAGAGAATGTAAATTTATAAACGGGTTTAAGGGAAATTTAGACTAAATAAACTCTAGTAAAGAGAGTATAACATTCTAGACATGTGCATAAGGTGTGCATGAAATCAATAAAATAAAATTTTGAATTAAAAGAAATTAATTCATGAGAGAATGGGATGTCTACATAGAGTTAGAATCCTAAGTCAAACTAGACTCTAAATCCTAACTAAGAGAAGGGTCCTAATCAAACTCCAACTGTAATTAGTTAGGAGACACAATAAAGGAGAAATTTGGGAATTAAGGGACAACTAGGAGAAAATCTAGGAACTAATTGTGGAGGTGAAGAAAAATTCAAAATTTATTTAATTAAAAGAAATTAAAACATGTGCAACTTGAGGGAAGTGTGACATGCGTTGAGGGTGAATGATCTCTAAATTAATTATTAAAAATTATTTAATTATCCAAGGTGAAAATTCTTATAAAAAGAAGGGAGAGGAAGGAGTAAGGGACCCGATTGTTGGATGACTAAAATGATGTCAAAATTTTTTGTGACTAGTTTACTTGTGTGAGTTGGGCGCCATGCAAAAAGGTGGAAGCCTTTCCTTGTGAGGGAAAGCTTGAGCTAGAGTTGGACCTAAAATTCTATGTGTGACCCCTTTGCATATCAAGCAGCTAAAGGGGAAAAAGAGTACCCCTAGTGTTGGTTGGGAGGTACCGATGAAGTCATTTGATTAGCAGAAAAAAGGAAGGACATTGTGCAAGTTACCTGATTGACGAGTAGATTCACATATCACTATTTTTCTGGTTACAATACTTTATATTTAGTTATTGATTTGTTAATAGAGATCTCACCGTACACTTCTAGTCTTCCAAATATTGATAATAATGGAATCAAAATTTATGAACGTGTATGAAGCTAATATCTTCGATGATGACATGATTTATATGTATATTGCAATCCCTGATATCTTCAATTTTTATGATTGGTAGGAAAATGAATTGGATAATCTATTAATCTCTCCATAGAAGGTGTTACAACTAGATCTGGTCTTTTCTAAGATCCTTATTAAAATACAATTGTCCAATTTAGCCTATGTTTATTTTATTTGTATTCTATTTCATAATGAAAATTTTAAAATGGCTCAACTTTTTAGAAGAAAAATTATGCTTGTCACTCTTAGTTGAGCTAATTGGCTCTTGTGAGCGATCCCTGCAACTAAGCAATGAAAAAAAAAATCTTGTCGAGGTAATGTTTCTCCTTACACCTTCATCAATGCCCAAAATCCCGACTCTCACTTTAAAACTCACAGAATTATTTTCCCTTGTCAGGTTTCGGGTTTCGAAGATGCCACCTTGGAAGAATTCATTTATTTCTAGAATTTGTTTAACCATCATGCAATTTTACATGCCCCTGTTTATCTGTGTGGATTAAAACTTTTCCCAGGTTAGGGTTAGAGAAGGGGAGGTGATTCTCATGAAGATGGATTGATCCTGTTAATTGAAGGGTATACCTTCCTAACGTAGGTTACTGCAAGGCAGGTTGTCCAGCTTCGCCTGCCTACAGACGATATTGTTTTTGTTGGGATCGTGGTATGATTTTCTGTCCAGGAACTCCATCTGAACACAAGATCGATCAATCACGTCTCTGTTATCATTTAATGATAAGGACTTTGGAATTTTTAAAAAGGGAATTCAGAGGAAGATCAATCGTCAGTGATATCTTTGTAATCGTTCCTTGGAGCCACAGTTTCCTTGGATCGATATGTCGTGCAACAATTTTCTTAAATGGGTTTTTAAACTTTTTTTTCTTAAACACTGAAAAGTTAAAGGTAGATAAGTTTTTCTTTGGTATCAAGTACAAAATTCGTGCTAAGGTGAGGATTCTGATTCCTTAGACTTTGCATGATGCAGTATAGAAACATTTTATCTCTAAGGAGGAATTGAAAAGTGGAGGTTAGGGTAGGAGTCCTTCCAGGAAGACAATACAGACTCCACATAGAGCACCACAACAACAAACACCTATTAGATAGACTTATGGGAACCATGATACACCCAGAGTACCTATATTTACTACACCACACAAACATGCTTCCAATCATATGACTACATATAGAGCACCATCGCAACAGTAGACACATCGTCCTCAACAACAAAAACAATTTAGATCTATTCCACAAAGTATATTAGGACCTCAGAACCCTAGACCAATAGATTCTTCCTCTGGAACTAGGAGCACTTGCCTTAGGAACAAATGTTGGACTTGTGGAGAACCCCATTATCAGAGAGATTTTCCTATAGAGAAGGTGATATCTACTGGATCACCATGATAGATGATAGTGGGAGACATGGGCAAGGCCCATAGGATTCATGCAATGGTGAATAACCGCCAGGATGAGCATTAGTCTAGAGTGCTTGAGATGTCAGGTATGATGTCCGATCAACAGTTTAGTATTTTGATAGATCTAGGAGCTACCAAGAGTTTCATTTCTAGTGCTGTGCTCAAAATAAGTAAGGTGAAGACAATCGAACAAGATGAGTTTAGATATGTATAATTGACATCTGGAGCCAAGCAAAAAGTTGGAGGAAAGGTTAATGATTGTAAAATTAATTTGGGTGAATTCGTCGCAAGTGTAAACCATTTTGTCACAACCTTGGGATCCTATGACATCATGACTAGAATGGATTGGTTAGAATTGTACGACGTGATACTTAACTGTAAGACGAAAAGATTAAGCTTAATTTATGATTTGGTATAGAATAGAGTAATTGTAGGGAGAAACCAAGGAGTGTTGCTAAGATTTATTACTTCCCTACAATTGAAGAAAAATATGTGCAAGCGATGTAAGTTGTATGACATTTTATCTCTTAACGAAAAGGGTGATGCGGAAAGATTGAAAGAATTTCCAGTAGTATCGGAGTTTGTTGATGTTTTTCCCGAGGAACTGCTGGGTATACTGTCGAAAAGAGAATTGGAATTTACTATAGATATAAGACCTGGAACATAACCAATTGCTAGAACTCCATATCGGATGTGGACACTTGAATTTCAAGAGTTAACGATGAAATTGAAAGATTTATTAGATTTGGGACTTATACGTCCAAGTGTATCACCGTGGGGTGCACCAATAATTTTTGTAAGAAAGAAGGATGGGTCGTGGAGGCTTTGCATTTACTATCATCCATTAAACAAATCCACAATCAAGAATTAATACATGTTATCAATAATTGATGACTTATTTAATCAAATGAAAGGGGCGACAATGTTTTCAAATATCGATTTGAGATTGGGATATTACCAGTTGCGAATCAAGGAGGAAGACATTCCAAAAACAACGTTTAAGACAAGATTTGGACATTACGAATTTACTGTACTACTGTTTGGTTTGACAAATGCCTCAAGTTTATTCATGAGTTTAATGAATGGGATATTCTGTGAGTACTTGGAAAATTTTGTACATGTATTTATTGATGATATATTAATTTACTCTCGGATGAAAGAGGAGCACGATGAACATATGAGATTAGTTTTGAAGTGCTTAAGAGAAAACAAGTTGTATGGAAAGTTGTCGAAATGTTCTTTTTATCAGACAAAGATTCATTATTTAGGACACATTATTTTTGGTGAAGGTATCACTGTGGATCCAACGAAGGTAGAGGATATTATGGAATGGCCAACACTGATGAATGTGCAAGAAGTACGTAGTTTTACGGGATTAGTAGGTTACTATCAACGCTTCGTCGAAGGATTCTCAAAAATAACAAATCCAATTATGGAATTACAAAATAAGAATAAGAAATTTGTATGGTCAGAAAAATGCGCTGAAGCATTTTAGAATCTTAAAGAATTATTAACAAAAACACCGATATTAAAAGTTCTAGATATGGACAAGTATTTTTTAGTATGCATAGATGCATCCAAGGAAGGATTGGGTGGAGTACTAATGCAAGAAGGTCGAGTTATCGCATATATTTCAAAGAAACTAATAATTCATGAAGTGAATTATAAAACACATGATTTGGAATTATTAGCGATTGTATATGCCTTACGATTTTAGAGACACTACCTTATTGGATATAAATTCGAGTTGAAAACTGATCATAGTGGATTGCAACACATTTTTACACAGAGGGACTTAAACACATGAAAAATATGTTGGTCAGAACTTTTAAGTGAGTATTATTTTGAAATCATGAATATTAAAGGAACAATTAACATAGTAGCAGATGTGTTGAGTCAGAGACCACGTTTTTTCTCAGTAATACCCCTAAAAAAAAATCTTCGGGAAACGATTTTAGCATTACAGATGGATGACGACTGGTAAAAGGAAGTAAAAGACAATATCAGACAAGATACCATGATGATACCTAGATATGAGGGTTACTCTTTGGACAGTGATAGAATATTAAGATATAATGGCATAATTTATGTACCACCAAATGATGAAATGAGAAACTTAATTTTGAATGAAGTTCATCAAGCAGTGTATATGGCCCATCCCGGAGTCATGAAAATGAAGGAAGACCTTAAACCATTATTCTTTTGGAAGGAAATAAAAACTGATATAGTTAACTATGTGGAAAGATGTCTTGAATGTCAGCAAGTGAAGGCTAAAGATAGAGATCTAGTGCAATTATTATAGCCACACACGATTCCTAAATCGAATTGGGAAGTCATATCGATGGATTTTATAGTTGGATTTTCATTGATGGAAAGGAGACACGATTCTATTTTTGTAGTTGTCGACACTTTGACGAAGAACACACATTTTATTCCAGTTCATATGACATATCAAGCACCTAACATAGATATAATTTTTGTTAATGGAATTGTAATATTGGATGGTGAACTAAGAAATATAATATCTAACCGAGGATCTGTATTCACTAGATGTTTTTGGACTAGTTTCCAAGAGGCTTTGGGAACAAAATTAAATTATAGTACTGCCTATCACCCCGAAACCAATGGACAATTGGAAAGAACAAATAAAATTCCAGAAGATATACTTCGAATGTATGTGATGGATCAACAAAAATTATGGGAATAATTTTTACCATTGGTAGAATTTGCATATAATAATAGTTACCAGAGTTCGATAAAGATGGAACCTTTTGAGTTTCTATACAGATGACCATGTCAGACACCTTTGAGTTGGGATCAAATAGAAGATAGGGTCTTGGTGGGACCAAAAGTGATTCAGGAAATGGAAGATCAGATGTGAACCATAAAGAAAAGAATTAAATAAGCGCAAGACCAACAAAAGAGTTATGTTGATGCACATCATATAGACCGTAGTTATGAGGTTGGTGATAAAGTGTTTTTGTGGGTGAATATGCATAAGAGTTTGATTAATTTTGGAAAGGGTGCTAAACTCTCTCCAAGGTTTGTGGGACCTTTTAAAGTTGTAGAAAAGAAAGGATCCGTGGCTTACCGATTAGTCTTACCTGATTCTTTGAGGCGTATGCATGATGTGTTTCATGTTTCAATTTTATGTCGTTATATTTCAGATCCGTCACATGTAATTGATTTGAGTTCATTATAGGTATTGGATGAGGGTGCTCTCATAATGGATCCAATCCACATACTTGACCATTGCACTCGACAACTACGACGTCGATTGGTCGATTAGGTCAAGGTCCAATGAGATAATTATAGTCCACATTCTGCCACTTGGGAGGATGCACATGAGATGTGTTAACAATTTCCATATTTATTTTGATAGCTTGATATATAGATTAGTAGCAACTATAATTAATGTTTTCATTTTTAGACTGTACAAACTTCGGGATGAAGTTTAAAACAAGAGGGGGTGTATGTAACATCCATATTTCATAGACCACATTTCCATAACACTGATTATTCTTTGAGGACACTTTCATTCAAGTGATTTGGCTAAACATGGTACTTTATGATTATCTAATTTGGTTTATGAGTTAACATTTATGCTATATTTGAGTATTGAATTTGTTATATAATTAATATTGATGTATAGCATTGACAGATATTATGATGAGGTTTCCTGAGTGTGTTGGAAACATGACACAAAGGGGATGTTGATGGCATAGAAAAGATACCTTAGACTCTGGATTGAGTCATGGAGTGGACTATTGACTTGATTATGAGTACTTGATTTTATTATGCACATGTTATGATGATGGTGATTTTAGTTATGGATTTCATGTGTAAGAATTATTAATATTTTTTTTTAGTGGATGTAGGCATGGTGATGCTTGCTAATCTGACTCACATATGGAGTAAAGGGGTCATATACAGATATCGGATAGATTTGGGAGATGTGTGACAATGTCCCTGCCATAGCCTAATAACACTCCTACTGTGACCTGAACTGAAGGTTAACGACTACCTTGTTCCTGAGAGGTTCACAATGCCATGAGGGCAGACTGAGACAATTACTCACGAGGATTTTGTATGGTCACACAATACAGTGGATTCCTTACTCCTCAATAATCCCTTAGTGTCACACGAGATCGACAAGTGGAGTATTGACTCCAAACATCATACAACTTCAAAACTAAGTCAACATGGCAAGTGTCACCCTTGGAGCACGTAGGTACATCTTGAAGGGAACATTGCATGATTATCTAAATACAAATGAAGAAAAGGAAACATCAAGATAAATTAATAAAAATTTAGAAGATTTTAGAGGATTAAATGAATACTTATAATTTGTTAGAGAAGAGAATATAAATTTAATATTAATTTATAAACGAGAAAACATAACAAAATCTAAGTCTAGATGTTTTTGACTAAATAAAGTTTATAATAATGGGTTTAAGAGAAATTTAGACTAAATAAACTCTAGTAAAGAGAGAATAACATTCTAGACATGTGCACAAGGTGTGCATGAAATCAATAAAATAAATTTTTAAATTAAAATAAATTAATTTATGAGAGAATGGGTTGTCAACATTAAGTTAGAATCCTAAGTAAAACTAGACTCTAAATCCTAACTAAGAGAAGAGTCGTAATCAAAATCCAACTGTAATTTAGTTAGGAGACACAATAAAGGAGAAATTGGGGAATTAAGGGACAACTAGGAGAAAATCTAGGAACTAATTGTGGGGGTGAGGAAATTTTCAAAATTTATTTAATTAAAAGAAATAAAAACATATGCAACTTGAGGGAAGTGTGACATGTGTTGAGGGTGAATAATCTCTAAATTAATGATTAAAAATTATTTAATTATTCATGAATTGAAAAATGCCAAGGTGAAAATTCTTATAAAAAGAAGGGAGAGGAAGGAGTAAGGGACCCGATTGTTGGATGACTAAAATGCTGTCAAAATATTTTATGACTAGTTTACTTGTGTGAGTTGGGCTGCAATATTTGCAAAGAGTTGGAAGCCTCTCCTTGTAAGGGAAATCTTGAGATAAAGTTGGATCTGAAATTCTATGTGTGACCCCTTTGCAGATCAGGGGGATAAGGGGGAAGAAGATTACCCCTAACATTGGATGAGAGGTACCGATGAAGTCATTTGATTAGCAGAAAAAAGGAAAGGGAATTGGACATGTTACCTGATTGATGAACAACTTTACATATCACCATTTTTCTGGTTTTAGTACTTTATATTTAGTTATTTATTTGTTAATAGAGATATCGTCGTACACTTCCAGTTTTCCGAATATTGATAATAACATAATCAAAATTTCTGAATGTGTATGAAGCTAATATCTTCGTTGATGACATGATTTTTATGTATATTGCAATCCTTGATATCTTCAATTTTTATGATTGGTAGGAAAATGAATTGGATAATCTCTTAATCTTTCCATAGAAGGTGTTACAACTATATCTGGTCTTTTCTCATATCCTTATCAAAATAAACCTATGCAATTTAGCCTATGTTTATTTTATTGGTATTTTATTTCATATTGAAAATTTAAAATGGCACCACAATATTCTTCATCCCAGCTTTTAGCAAAGTTTCGATTAAATCCAATGTAGGCACAACTTTTTATAAGAAAAGGTATGCTTGTTGCTCTTAGTTGAGCTAATTGGATCTTGTGACTGATCCCTGCAACTAAGCAATGAAAAAAAAATCTTGTCGAGGTAATGTTTCTCCTTACACCTTTATCAACACCCAAAATCTTGACTCTCACTTTAAAACACACAAAATTATTTTCTCTTGTTAGGTTTTAGGTTTCAAAGATGCCACCCTTGGAAGAATTCATTGATTTCTAGAATTCATTTAACCATCATGCAATTTTATAGGCCCCTCTTTATCTGTGCAGATTAAATTTTTTTCTAGGTTAGGGTTAGAGCAGAGGAGGTGCTTCTCCTGAAGATGGATCAATCCTCTTAATTGAAGGGTAGACCTTCCTAATGCAGGTTGCTGCAAGGCGGGTCGTCCAACTTCGCCTTCCTTTGGATGATATTGTTTTTGTTGGGATCATGGTATGCTTACCTATCCAGGAAATCTATCTGAACACAAGATCGATTAATCACATATGCGTTATCACTGACTGATAAAGACTTGGGAACTTTTAAAAGGGAATTCATAGGAAGATCAATCGTCAGCAATACCTTTGCAATCATTACTTGGAGCCACAGTTTCCCTGGATCGATACATTTTGCATAAATTTTCTTAAATGGGTTTTCAAACTCTATTTTCTTAGAGGTTCAAAGATTTTACCTAGGCTTTGAAGCCTAGGGGTGATCTCCTTATTGATTGTCAACAATCTCTTTGGCGTTCCTTGTTGGCGCACTACTTGGTGCTTCCTTAGAACTTGACTCTTGATTTCAAGGTTGGGATCGACAACTGTTCCAATAGCATAAACCACTTGATTTTGGCAGTTGGTGGTCCCGGGTTAGAATCCTGTAAGAGGAAGCCTTAGTGTCATTAATTTGAGCACTTGACTCAACATTGTTATACGTTTTTGGATGTATTTATGTAATAAGTGATATTATCTTATGCGAAAACAAGGAAAAGGAAACAAAGAAGTGGTGAGTGAAAGACAATATTACTAATTACGAAATTTATGATTTTAATTATGGCATATAAACAAGGTCGCATGATCATGCGAACTACCCTTGTTTAACTTTTACGTATACGTTGTATTATTTATATATTATTTATATAATACAATTTCACTATATATATTATTTATATTAATGAAACACAGGTGTAATAGATTAATGACTATGCTAATGATTTTTATTTGTAGATGATTAATTAATGAATTGTATCAATAATTTTATGTTAATAACTCCAATTATTAGTTTATTAGAAAATAATTATGATTCAAACAGTTAATTAAATAAATTATTGCGCAAGTTGTGCATTCTTAAGTAAAGTAGTTAGTTTCCTTACCTCTGCACCCTTGTGTCATTAGATAGTTCCCTTTGAAAATTAGTATTGATCTTCAAAAGGTTTCAAGAGGATAAGATGAATTTGAAAATTTCTCAAGAAATGTTTTAAATTAACTAATGATTATTGATTATTGATGTTGAAAAGAGTTGCGTCTATTTATAAGTTACCTAATGCTTTTTCAACCTGAATATTTGTCTCATTGTAAAATCTCACTTATTTATGACTACTAGTTTAAAAAAAAAACAAGAAAATTGTGCAAGCATTGTTTTAAATTAACTAATGATTATTGATTATTGACGTTGAAAAGAGTTGCATGTATTTATAAGTTACCTAATGATTTTTCAACCTGAATATTTGTCTAATTGTAAAATCTCACTTATTTATGACCAGTTAAAAAAAAACAAAAAAAAATCACCCTATGATTAATATAATGAATGTTTATATTATATATTTGCTCACATTTGTTGAAAGTATCAAGAAGGTTGTTACAAATGCATCAATTAAGGATCACAATAAATCCAAGTCCCATGAAAAATGGTGACATTTAAAGCATGATCTACAGTTGATTGATTTACCAAGTACGTAGTGGAATTTAAATAAAATAAAATGCCAACCTATAAGTATCGACAATAACGCCACCTTTGTAAAAATTAGAAAAGATGTCAAGTAAGAAGAAGGAAGTAGTTTTTGGAGATACATTTGTTAAGAATCAAATATCAATATAACATAGAAAAACCTCAGAATAAGTACTCATTGCCTTGAAAAAGAGAGAATTTCATATAATAAGCCTCTTCGAGGGGGCAACCTCCTTATACACCACATAAATGTCCAAGTACAAGATGATTCTAAATGAAAATGTCTCCTTGGTATATATAGGAGACTAGGAGGTACAATTACAACTAATGGACCCAAGACGACATAGATAAAATAACATTACTAATGTAATATTCCCCAATTAAGGGGTATTGTGACACTATTTAGGGCTTAACATGCCCCTCCCCTTTAGACAAGTGTTGTTCGCAATGATTGAGTAATTCTGGATGCTTCTGTATAAAAGACTCATCTTCCCAAGTGGAATATTCAGCAGGAAGTTTCATCCACTTAATGAGATACTCTGAAATGGATCTATTCCTCAGCTGGAAAATTCTTGTGTCAGTGATGGCTTCAGTATCCAATATGATTTTTCCTTCCTTGTCAAGTTCTGGCAATATAGTTTGAACTGGGATCTTGTCACCTATAACCTTATTTAAGCATGAAACATGGAAAACTGGGTGTACTCGTGAGGATGCATGCAACTCCAATTTGTATGCCATAGTACCAATATTTTGCAACACCTTATAAGGACCATAGTACTTTGGTGATAATTTATTATCCTTGTTGGCTTGCTTGAGGGACATCTGTTTGTATGGTTGTAGTCTTAAAAACACCCAATCCCCTACTTCAAAAATTATTTCACTACGTTGTTGATATGCTTGTTGTTTCATGTGATTCTGTGCCATGGTCAGGTTTTCCTTTAAGATTTGGACAACTTGTTGTTGATTCTCGATGTGA
>JASDQU010315653.1:0-13372 GCA_032191745.1 Picea mariana
CTACGTGGCAAGAATATGTTGGTACAAAATCCCATCACTTACCACTTACCTTTTTATGACATACCCCATCACCCCATGACGTCATTTTCCACGTTTTCCCCAAAGGGTCACATCTCATTACTCTGTCAATCCATGTCCCTCTGTTCACCCGTTACAAGTCCCTTCTCCATGGTCAAGTCCCAATCAACATCCTCCATGTCACCCAATCGTATTCATCATTCGTTTTCGCCTGCCATCTCATGCTCCAAATGACTCGTTGGCAATTTATTACAGGCTAACCTATCTATTAGCCTGTTAAGTTGTCCCCCGCGCCCCAACAGGTATCCGTTTGCTCAAAACTACCTCTACCTTTCTTTATCCCATCATTTACCCTGTTGTCGCACTAGAGAATATTTTTTCCCCATTTTCCTCTCCGTTACAGTCAGTCATCCAAAGCCACAGTCATCCCCACTAAATTTTTGTTTTACTTGCAGGTATTTTTACAGTGACTGTGCCAAAATCGAAAAAAGAAGAGGCCAAGGAAAATCCTTTCCTCCCGCCTCCTATCGATCTTGACAGGATTCATTTGGTCGATAAAGATCATCTAATCGTAGACACCAGATGTGAATTCGACTTCACAGATTTACAGTCATGGCTAAAGGACATTTTCTTGGACTAGAGTGATGAAATTGGGCTCTGGGAGTCAAACTTTCCCCTATATCTTTTCCCCCAGGTTCACCATTTCCCCAAATTCTCCCTCAAATGCCAAGCCCACTACATCCTCGACCAGAGAGCCATAGTATTTTCATCAGGGGAAAATATGTTTTTCATTACACCAGAGGCCTGATCAGATGATGCAGATACCCAGAGCCGAATCTGCCTCACCTTTCAATCTTGAAATAATCACAGAACTATACCAGAAACTATCATTCCCCCAAAGAGCTCAGATTTTCGAGCTTTTTCTCCCATAGTCCGCTCATCTCCCCACTAGAAATCCCTTGTATCCTTCCTCCCTATTCTTAGTGAAGGGAAACCAGGTCATCTGGTCACTCTGTGCTCTGCTTGGGTATTTTTTGGATCAATGGGTGGATGAACCCATATTGGGTTTTCTATCAATTTTCTTCACAGATGAGAGACCCACCACTCAGTTCGATTACGTCACTTTCCTAGTAGACAGCATACATGAGCAATTGTCAAATTTCGCCACAGAAGGCATGTTATGGTATTCTTCAATACTAGCTTACATGTTCGTTTTCTTTCAAGAGAACAAATTCTCCTTCTTGATGCAGAAGATGGACAAGGATGAGAGGCTGCAGGTGATAACAGTGTGGACTTTGCTGCTAAGAAAAAACTCTATAGAATTCAACTTCAAACAGTTTATCAAGCAGTTCTACCATCCAGTGGTGAGCATGCTCACTGGAAGACCTGAACCGAGAATAAATGAAGAGATTCAGAGGATTTTACACCTCTCAGATCTTGATAAAACTGGCGATTGGTATCTTTACCAAAACCACACTGAGATCAGAGTTTATGGATGTGATTTGGCTCCATACAAGTTGCCCAAGTATCTACCCGTGAGGATATTTTCCCTGGAGTACATAAGGCAAATGATCAACTCATATGACATACATTTTGTGTCTCTAAAAAAGAAGCAGCAATTTAGAATTAAAGGACAGATTGGGTATTTCATCTGCAATAGCCGAGGCGTCGAAGAGGAAGCAGACAAATTGCTAAAAGAAATGAAGTTTCAGGTGGGTTTCATATGGCACTATGACCCATGTGGGATAATTTCTGAGATGAGGATTAAAAATAAGAATATCCCATATGTTCATAAACCCAAGCTAGAGATAGAGAAGTTCGCCAATCAAACAGAATAGGAGCCCAACACTCTGGTTGAGACAGAACAATCGAACACTTTGGTCATCGTCGCACAGACCACTACACCACAAGCTCCCAAGGAGAAAATACCTAGGAAAGATGTTTCGCCTTCTATCACCAAAGTCTCGGTTGAATATTTCCAGTTACACACCAAAAGGCCAAAAACCAGTCATGCACCTGACACGGCTGGTGAAAATGAAATCCAATCCACCTCGACCACGATGGATTATTGGTCTCTTATTAGCACAACCAGCAATCAGATCATGTCTACCATTTTTCCCAAGAAGTCCATGGATACTCCACCAGTCGACTAGTAGAGAAAAATAGGATCGAAATTGAGTGTTTTTTAGAAATATGATATGATCAAAAAGAAAAATTAGACGCTGACCAGCAGCACTTATGCTCAGTTCTGGAAGCAAACATAAAATTCACAACACAAACTGTTGTCTTCACTCAACACTGAGAAGGGTAGAATGCACATGGCATTTCTGCAAGAACGAGTGCCTAACCCGAAAGTAATCACCAATTACAAAAGGGAAACATTCGAGTTTCTAACCAAAGATGTGCATCATGCGGATCAAATGGATCTACACAGAAAAACTGGAGAAATGGTTTTCTCCATGCTGGCAAATGATGCTGCCACTAAGCTACAAATATCCCTGAGAAATGTCTAGACACAACTAAAATTAGAAAAGATATCAGCCTTTGCAAAAGATAACAGAATTAAGACGTTGGAAGAACTGGTCCTTAATATTGGGTATGATCTCTCGAATGTGAAAGCAGTCGAGGAGATTCTTAAAAAGAAAAATGCCAATATAGCATCTCTGAGGAAAGAGTTGAAACTTCCACCAACAGAAGATGCACAGGCAAAGGAGATAGCTGAGACAGAAGGGGAAAACGATGAGATGCTCAAGCTGATCATGGAGAAGAATTCACAATTGAAGGAGATGGAAGTTCAATTGGAAAAGCTAGTGAAAGAGAAGGATCAATCAAATCCCATGCAAGTCATTCCACTGAGCGCAGTTCCACTCACAGGAGTAAGAACAGTATCTACGACAAAAATTCCTTCAGCAACTCCACTGACAGCTCTGGAGAAAACAGTAGAACTGGCAAAATCCATGGAGGAGATGAATTTTCAAGAGACAGAGATCAGTAGACTTAGAAAGGAGGTTGAGAACCTTCAGGAACTCAAATATTCCTATCAAACTAGCTACTCCAAGGAGAAACAAATGTCAGACAAGCTCAAACAGGAATTACAACAACTTCAAAATCAAACAGTGGTAGGAAAAACACTTGTTGAGGTCAAGGAAAGTGTCTGGATGGATATCACCAAATCCATGAATGAAATATGGCCTATGATACAAATCATGTTCGAGCAAAACAAACTAGTGTAGAGAAGTAAGCAAGATATTGAGAATATAAGGGGAGAACTGGGAGAGATTCACACAGAAGCTACTGAGGTCAGCAATTTCCTGAATTAAAAACCAGAGAGGAGCTAGAAGAGTTGAAAATTGAATATAGGGTGGAGACCATCCTTGAGGTTAAGAGGGTCCTGACCAAAAGAGGACTGATGCTACAGCTGGAGGAAAAGGTCCAGACCATGGACATAGGAGTGCAAATATTCTTCAGCAAAATTGAAGCTCTGCAGAAGAAAAGCCTTCCTGGTTTAAGAGTCATAAATGACAAGTTAATGACACTTGCAGATTATAAAAAGAAACTAGCCACTGTGGCTAAAGACAGCTCGAAATTCTCAAGAATACAAGGAAGTATCACAGGCAAGGCATTCTTATATGCTTTACAGACAGACATCAGCATACAACATGAGATCTGGTACATATTCATCATCAAGCCAACCTTTTCCAAGTACACAGAGATGGATGAAGTATACCGAAGACTACTCAAAGTCGTCGTTCCCAGTCACCTTCAATGGGAAGAGCTTTGAAATCTGATTGAGTAGGAGATGAGGTGTCCAAGCCTAGTCAAATATCGAGTCAGACGAGATCGTGCAAAGGAATCACCAATGGCCTACCCCAGAAATCAGCATGAAGTTTCAACACATCATCAAACAATTTCCTAAATTTTTGTATCTTGTTAAGTTAGTTAGCTAAATTTAGATTTGCCACATCCTGATCTTTAATGACAGGATCGTATGTAATTTTGATTATAAATACTTCAAACTTTGAAGTACTGAGGGTTGATCTTTACGCCATGTAAGCCCGAAAGACTGTAATTTTTATGAAGAGATCTTCCAGTAATACAAAAGGGACATTTCATAGGATTCTCGTGTGTTATTCATTGGTGATGTTTTCTTTTCTATGTTAAATGTTCTTCTTGCTTAGTTGTCACATTGTTTTCTAGTCTAATATTTTAAAGTAACGCATGTTGCAGGATTTATATTTGTATACCCTATTTCCAGATTTGAAAGATCTTAGTGCTTATCTTTCTAATATTGCAGTGAAGAAATTATTAAATGCTTCTTTACTTTAATTGATTTTCTCATCTTTTCCGCTATTCGTCACTTTACTTCTAAAGAATCCAATGAATGCATTATCTTTCCCTGTGAAAAGAATATTTTTGTTTCTTTTTAGATTTCTATATTTATAATACAGACCCCATAGCCCAATGGAGGCTTAAAATCCTTTCAGCCAACTTAACAAAAAACAACAACAAACTGTTCAATCTTATTTCATTTAACTAGCCTAATATCTAGAAGTTAAAACAAATCTAAATCATATAGAGAGATCCCTCTCTGAAGCTAGTAGGGCTAGATTCCAGTTTCGAAGTGGTTGGATAAAGTTACCTTTGGTAAATTTCTTCTTTCCTGGCAACCTTTGGGAATTTACAGAGCGATAACATAGTGGCAACCATACTGGAGAACTGAACAAACTTTCAACCCTACATTTTATTTTTCCCCAAAAGAAAACTTTGTTTCTAAACGAATTACAAATCTGAGAATGAATTAATGTTTAGAGGTTGTTAAAGGCTTGTACATAGTAATTTCGAACTCATAAAACTAAAAATATATAAAAATTAAAAATCTGGCTCCTAAAAGAGTTTTCACTCAATCTCACCCAGACCCAGAACCTGTAGTAGCAACTAATAATCCAGAACAGTTACTCAGAAAGAATACCATCGTAGAAGGTTCAGGGAGTCATATTCCCCTTCACAGGTCCCCTTCTCTTCCAGAGGAACTCGTTGCCCTTCAAGATCTAGACTTTGACACCATTTTTTAACAAAGCCTATTTAGAACTAAATCTGATAGCTTTGTGACCAAAATCATTTTAGATCCAACCATCCTACAACCTCGGACCCCTGAAATACTATCTCCCACTACAAAACCTCAAACCGCTCACTCTGTGCCAACTAGTCCCTCATCCTCCTCATCTTCTGTCACCACCCCACTTATCATCCAGGTTGTTGTCTAGCCTCCTCCACCTATCATGGCAGCCATATATGCTCCCTTGGTGTCGGTTTCACCTCTACACGCTATGCCCCAGGACTATCAAACAATACTTCCATAGTTCGACGGCACTAGGCCCTTAAATGCACAACAACATGTCAATAAAATGAATGACTATTTTTATTTACAGGAAGTAGATGAAGATGACGTTCAAATGAGATTGTTTGTGCAGATTTCGACTGGTGATGTTAAGAAATGGTACAAAGCCTTATGTGTCGCTTCATTAGTTGACCTTGCAACATTTCACATAATTTTTCTGGACATATGGGAGGTAAAGGAAAACCCTCTCCAAATCTTATCAGAATACGAAAACATCAAAAGAAATCAAGAAGAGACAGTACAGGACTACTGCATCTATTTCAACAATATTTACAATGCGATTCCAACCGATATTAAACCCCCACAAGGTTTGGCATTGATAAAATTCCCTGACAATTTCGACGCTGATATGTCGTATCAATTAAGGGAAAGAAACTCCACCACCCTGGAGGACATGCAGAAAAGAGCAATAAGTGTAGAGGCCAACCTATTGGCTAGAAGAGCACGACAGAGGACAGAAAGGAGAGTCACAATTAAAGAAGAAACCTTCCACATCCTCTTCTGATACCAAATTGGATTCCTTAGCTATAGAAATGGAAAGGATGATGGAGAGACTTACTATAGCCGAAATAAATCCTCCTAGAGAAAACCAACCTGCTCCACAAATTTGGAACCCTAACTTCAGAAGAAATCCTCCTCAAATCAGGCAGAGATATCCCAGGGATCAAAGAGAATAGAGGGGTCCTGATCAACAGATCAGACCACCCCTGCAGGAAAATTATGCCGATGAAGGGGAAGAGGGAATTGAAGAACTAGATGACACCCATATAAACCTCATGGACATTCATGACAACGAAGCCATTTTCCTTACTCAGGAGGAACAAGAACTTTTCCTTCTTTCTCAAACACAGTTGAGTGAAGAATAAGAGGAGACAGAAGCAGAGGATCAGGCATTTGAAAATTCCATTTTGGAGGTACACAAGCAGTACAATCTACGAAGTAAAAAGGCAGATGAAAATTCCCCAAAAAAGATGACCGAAATAAAGAAGACAATTGAAAACAAGAAAAATTTTGAGCCGTGTGCCAAGAAAATTCTTGAGAAAGGTAATGTTGAACCTTCAAAAAAGGGAAACCCCACCATTTTACAAAGACCGACACAAACTGAGGTTTCATCATCCAATTGACCAAATACTTCCACTCAGAAAGCTATGGTAGACAGATCAGAATTGTTGAGCCAAAGCAGAACATATACTCCTTTCAACCTTGAAGGGGAATTATCCAAAGTAAATATTCCCATTCCCCTCTCCGAGTTGATGAATAAGAATTGTTATCGATCACAGGTGATCAAAGCACTAAGCATTGAGCCAGAGATGGGTACAAAAGTATTGACTGTTGGATCAGCTAATCATTCAGACATGGTAAATCTTATTGACAATCAACCTGAACTCCTTTTTGGCCCCGAAGTTGATGGTCAGAATGACATCGACCCTATCGCTCCTTTTTACGTTAGCCTTAATATACACGATCTGATTCTACACAATGCCATGTTAGATTCTGGTGCTTCCCACAACTTGATGCCTAAAGCAATAATGGAAAAATTGGGACTTGGGGTCACCAAACCCTACAAGGATTTACACTCTTTTGACTCCATGAAATTCATATGTATCGAGTTGATCAAGGACTTATGTATCACTCTAGTTCGAATTCCGGAAAAAAGCATGGTTATGGATGTTGTGGTTGCGGACATTCCCCCAAAATATGGTATGTTGTTGTCCAAGTCTTGGGGGGGGGGGAATTGAAAGTTACTTTGCAGTTGGATATGTCATATGCCACCATCCCAGTATTCGAGCAACAGAGAAGACTGTACAAAGAGACGCTAATGAAATATATGGTCAGCAGCCAGGAAAAACCACACAACTATCCTTTGTACTCTTCACACTCTGATTTAGACTCCTTCATACTATATAATGGCGGCGATATGGGAGAAAAAACCGCTTAGCTGGAAGAAGATACAGTCAATCTGAAAGAAATCCAATAAATCATCGAGGCAGAAAGAAAAGAAAATGTAATAAGTGAAGATTTGCCAGCAGATTTTTAGAGTATGGACTTCGACAAAGCTATAAGTAAATATGGAGTTGGAGCAGGAGTTTGGTTGCACAATCACAAATCCAGGTATTCGGAGAACCATTCTTACAAACTGAATTTTCAATGCACTAACAACATAGCTGAGTATGAAGCTTTGATGCTCGGTCTGAAACTACCGAAGAAGGTTGGTGCCAAACAAATCATGGTAAGAGGCGATTCTGAATTAATTATTAAACAAATTAAAGGTGAGTATGCAACAAAACATCCCAGGCTTAGAGATTATAGGAATGTTGTTTTGGATTCCCTTCAATGTTTCACTGAAGTTGATTTGTAGGTGATGCCCAGGGGACAGAACTTTAGCAGACAGGTTAGCCACATCAGCAGCTACATGCAAGATACCATTTTGTTCCACTCACCCATACACAATGAAGGTGAAGTGCAGACCAACTGTCTCGGACAACATCATATACTGGCAGGTATTTGGGAATGATGATCAAATTGAAGATTTTCTACAATGTAAAAATGATTTCAAGTGTACAAACATAGACTTAGAAAATGATGATGAAAATGTGAATAAATCTAATTTTGGAAATGATAGTGTAAATTAAATAGATTCAGGAGAGTTAGGTGAAGATGAGATAGAATCTGATGTTTTTCACTTGAAGAGTAATGTTTTAGCTAGGGTTTTAGTTCCGTTAGAAGACTTATTTGATTTTAATGATGTAGCTAAAAAACCTAAAATTGAAGCCAGTGGTAAAGAAGTTGACAACTGTAACATAGGGATAGAAGAGAAACCCAAGATGGTGAAACTTTCCAAATATTTACCCCCTGAGTAGAAACTCAAATACATTGAAATTTTCAAAGAATATCCGGACGTGTTTGCTTGGGGTTATGAAGATTTAAAATCTTATGACACAAGCATCATACAACATAGAATCCCGATAAAAGAAGACCAAAAACCTTTCAGACAGAAACTTAGGAGAATCAAACCCAAGTTACTTCCCCTGATAGAAAAAGAAATAAAAAATATGTATGATGCTAAAATCATAGTTCCCTTACGATTTTTCAAATGGGTTTCAAATCTAGTCCCAACCCAAAAGAAAACTGGGGAAATCAGGCTCTGCATTGATTTCCAAAATCTGAATAAAGTTTCCCTAAAATACAACTACCCATTGCCTAAAATGGACCACATATTGCAAAAGGTAGTTGGATCCAGCCGAATCTCCTTACTGGATGGTTTCTCAGGTTATCACCAGGTTCTCGTTCATCCAGATGACTAAGAGAAAATAGCCTTCACAACAACTTGGGGTACCTTCATGTACGTGAAAATGCCCTTTGGGTTGATGAACGATGGGGCCACTTTCCAAAGAGCGATGGAAATCGTTTTTGTGGAAGAACTTAGCAGATTTGTTGTCATTTATCTGGATGAAGTAACTGTTTATTCCCAATCCGATGATGATCACTTACGACATCTCAGACAAGTGTGTGAGAAATGCAGGAAATTTTGGATTTCTCTGAACCCTAAGAAAATCCTTTTTGGATTAGAGGAAGGTAAATTGTTGGGACACATAATCTCTAAGGATGGTATTAAGATATATCCCAGCAGGATAGAATCCATTCAGAAATTGGAACACTCAAGTAATATCAAAGAGTTACAATCTTTCATTGGAAAAATAAACTTTTTGAGAAGATTCATACCTAACCTGGTCGAGCTTCTCAGGAACGTCACCAACAAGTTAAAAAAGGACACAAAAATAAAATGGGACAATGAATCCAAGCAGTCTTTTGAACAAGTTAAACATGCACTGACACAGGCTCTAGTCTTGATCAGTCCTGACTTCACCAAAGATTTTTACCTTTTTTCTTTCGCTTCGGAACATACCATTGCAGCAATATTACTACAGAAAAATAGCGAAGGGTATGAACAACCCATAGCCTTTTTCAGTAAATCTTTAAGAGATTCTTCTTTGAATTATAAAATAATGGAGAAACAAGATTTTTCCCTGGTAAAATCCATAAAGGATTTTAGAGTACATATTCTCCATTCCCACACCATTGCATACGTTTTGAACGCAGTAGTAAAGGAAATTCTAACTCAGGCCAATCTAGATGGCAGAAGAGGAAAATGGATTGCTATAATTCTGGAGTATGATATAGATATTAAGCCTACTAAACTAATTAAAGTTCAAGGTCTAGCAAAGTTAATGGTTGAGTCTAATTTCCATGCTCTTGATATTAATTTCTTAGTTGCAGTAGATGAATAGGGAGAGCAGGCGAATCCAAACATGAAAGAGGTATTTCTAAACTCTCCATGGTACGCACACCTAATATTTGTTTTGCATAACTTAAAAGCTCCCCCTGGTCTGACCAAAACTAAAGCTATGTTTTTGAAATTGAAAGCATTAAAGTTTTTCATTCTAGAAGGCAATCTATATTGGAAAGATCCTCGTGGTATTTTGTTGAATTGTCTGTTAAAGGATAAAGCTGACAAAGTATTGCAGGATTTTCATGCAGGAGACTGTGGTGGTCATCTAAGTTGGAAGACCACAGCTAATAAAATTCTCAGAGCTGGGTTATATTGGCCTACACTATTCATTGATGTGCATCAGAAAGTGACTTCGTGTCATAAATGTCAGGTGTTCGAGGACAAAAAGAAGCTTCTTCCTTTGCCCTTGAAACCAATCTCTATAGAAGCTCCTTTACAGCAATGGGTATTAGACTTCATCGAGGAAATGCATCCTCCCTCTTCAGGCCAGCATAGGTGGATTCTTACTGCTACGGATTATTTCAAAAAATGGATCGAAGTTGTACCAAGCAGGCAAGCTACTGATTCTGTCATTATTAAATTTCTAGAAAATAATATCTTTACTCGTTTTGGGTGTCCAAGAAAGATTATAACTGATAATGCAGCTTCTTTCTGGTCCAAGAAGCTCATAAACTTTTGTAATCAGTATCATATCATTTTGGGACATTCCACATCTTATTACCCTCAGGGTAATGGGTTGGCAGAGTCGTCCAATAAAACCCTGGTGAACATTATTAAGAAGACATTGCAAGAGAACAAAAAATCATGGCATGACAAGCTGGTGTTCGCCCTGTGGGCCAACAAACTGACCACCAAGAGGTCAATTGGCATGTCTCCATATCAGTTGGTCTATGGCACTAAAGTAGTTTTTCCTACCTCCTTAGGGGTTCCTGTCATGAAACTGTTGCAAGAGATGCAAGCCGAACCGAACGACTCCCAAAGAAGGATAAACCAGATGATTCATTTGTAGCAGTCCAGAGAATAAGTATACAACAAAACTCAGGTAGTCTAGGATATCATTAAAAAGATCTTTGATAAAATAACCAAATAAGATGACTTTGAGCTAGGTGACCTGGTTCTGAGATGGGACGCTCGAAATGAAGATAGGGGAAAGCATGGAAAATTCGACAGTCTATGGAAGGGACCTTACATAATTCATGCATTCATAGGAAATAATGCCTTCCCTCACAATGACAGTGATGGGACCAATCTTCCAAGAGGACCTGTGAATGGCAGAATGTTGAAGCACTATTCACCTCCTCAGTAGGGACCTTCAGTCACAACTTTCCATTGTACAAAACATTTCTTTTTTCTTACAATTTTTTAGTGAATAACTTTGATCAGATGGTTGAAGCCCACAAAGAAGGCCCTAAGCCACTGAACATTATCCTCAAACTTTCAAAAATAAAACAAATCAGACAACAAAGGCTACTATAGAGAAATTTTTCCAAGACATCAGGAAACAGGATTCTTGGCACTTCATAAGGAGAGTACCATCCCCAGGTGGAGCCGTTGTTATAACCCTATAATTTATAGGATCAACTAGTGACTGAAATGTGATCACTTTAGTGTTTTGTTTGTCAAATGATTTTCCACTCTGTAAATAATTTGAGAAAAAGAAAAGAAAGAAAAAGAATAAAAGAGGGCATAAAAGAAATTCAATAGAGCCCCATGCAATAACAATGATTTGGTCCATACAGTTTAAGCATGGCCAAGTCCTTTTAAATTGATGTTGATAGGAGTAGTGAATAAGCTTGGCTAAAATGTTTAATCTTAGCCAAGTGATTTAGGTTAGCTAGTGAATAAATTGACCAAACTGCCTAATCTTGGTCAAATAACCCGAAGATAGAGTAATTTCTTAGTCCAACAGTTTAATCTGGGCTAAATGTCATAGGTTTTCAGGTTAGAACATAGGGTAGTTTTATTTATCTCAATAAAACAAGCATGATGATCGATGTTGAACCATATCTTTGATGTTTAAAGGTTTGGTGATAAAAACAAGGAAAAGCTTGGGAAAACCCACAATATGCACTTATCCTAAGTTTTCGAAGAACATATGACTCAGCGCTCATAGTTTAAACATAGCGCATAGATGAACGTTTCAGATGTTGGTGTTCAAATCTACAGTTGACAAGTTTTTTCGGATCCCCCGACCGTTATACCAGAGATCCATAGTATCTTCGTCAAGGAAAATCTATTTTTCATTACACCAGAGGCCATTGATCAGATGATGCAGATACCCAGAGCCGAATCTGCCTCACCTTTCAATCTTGAAATCATCACAGAACTATACCAGAAATTGTCATCCCCCCAAAGAGCTCAAATTTTCGAGCTTTTTCTCCCACAGTTCGCTCAACTCCCCACTACAAATCCCCCGTATCCTTCCTCCATGTTCTCAGTGAAGGGAAACTATGTCATCTCATTGCTCTATGCTCTACTTGGGTATTTTTCGGATCAATGGGTGGATGAAACCATATTGTGTTTTATTTCCATTTTCTCCACAGATGAGAGACCCACCACTTTGTTCGATTACAGCACTTTCCTGGTGGACAACATACATGAGAAATTCTCAAATTTTGCCACAAAAGGCATGTTTCGGTATTCTTCAATACTGGCTTACATGTTCATTTTCTTTCAAGCGAAAAAATTCCCCCTCTCGATGCAAAAGATGGACAAGGATGGGAGGCCATAGGCGGTAACAAAGTGGACTACGCTGCTCAGACAAAATTCTATAGAATTCATCTTCAAACAGTTTATCGAGCAGTTCTACCATCCAGTGGTGAACATGCTCAATGGTAGACCTAAACCGAGAATAAATGAAGAGATTCAGAGGATCTTACACCTCTCAGATCTTGCTAAAACTGGTGATTGGTATCTTTACCAAAACCACACTGAGATCAGAGTTTATGGATGCGAGTTGGCTCCATACAAGTTTCCCAAGTATCTACCCATGAGGATATTTGTGCAAGATACCAGATATATAAAATATGCGGAACAGAAATGAAATGCTAGAAATGACAGAATAACAGTAAAATATCCAACATAATCTTCACAATACACAGAAATGATATACGAAATAGCAACAGAAATAGCACTTTGAATTAGATAGCAATGTTCACAGGCCTCTTCGAGGGGGCAACCTCCAGTCGAGTAGTGCTCTGTTACAATAATATCCAAACTAGGGTTCTCATACCCTCGACTCCTATTTACACTAAAAATAAGCATCTAGAGGAAGATCCTTCTAGAAGAGAAAGCTTCTATTAGGTCTTCTTACATCCGCCTTATTCTATTTTATTGAAAGGTCTTATTAATATTGACCTTTATTACATTCGAATACATTGATCTACCTACGTGCGGTTTAGGACCTTAACATGTCCGCCCCCTTAAAAACAGCCTTGTCCTCAAGGCTTGAGATGTGGAAACTGCTGCAGAATGGTAGCTGGTTCCCAAGTGGCATCTGCTAGAGTCATATCTTTCCACTGTACTAGCACTTCCTTGATGGTTCTCTGACACAGGTGATGCTCCCTCTAGTCCAAAACTGCTTCTGGTTGTAGCCAAATGGATCCTTCTTCAGCTAACTCTGGAAGGTTGGTTTGAAGTTGGCACCTGGTTCCAATCACCTTCTT
>JASDQU010315653.1:13472-26033 GCA_032191745.1 Picea mariana
CAGAAGCTTCTATTAGGTCTTCTTACATCTACCTTATTCTATTTTATTGAAAGGTCTTATTAATATTGACCTTTATTACATCCGAATACATTGATCTACTACGTGCGGGTTAGGACCTTAACAATTTGCCCTGGAGTACATAAGAAAAATGATCAACTCAAATGACATACATTTTGTGTCTCTGAAAAAGAAGCAGCAACTTAGAATTAAAGGACAGATTGGGTCTTTCATCTGCAATAGCCGAGGCACCAAAGAGGAAGTAGACAGATTGTTGAAAGAAATGAAGTTTCAAGTGGGTTTCGTATGGCACTACGACCCATGCGGGATAATTTCTGAGATGAGGATTAAAAATAAGAATATCCCATATGTTCATAAACCCAAGCCAAAGATAGAGAAGTTCTTCAATCAAATAGAATGGG
Source organism: Picea mariana (assembly GCA_032191745.1). Taxonomy (NCBI): domain Eukaryota; kingdom Viridiplantae; phylum Streptophyta; class Pinopsida; order Pinales; family Pinaceae; genus Picea; species Picea mariana. The sequence continues at coordinate 13,892 of JASDQU010315653.1, forward strand.
ATCCCAACACTCTGGTTGAGACAGAACAGTAGGACCCTTTGGTCATCGTCACACAAACCACTACACCGCAAGCTCCCAAGGAGAAAATACCCAGGAAAGATGTTTCTCCTTCTATCACCGAAGTCTTGGCTGAAGATTTCTAGTTACACACCAAAAGGAAAAAAACCAGTCATGCACCTGACACGGCTGGTGAAAAGGAAATCCAATCCACCTCGACCACGATGGATGATCGGTCGCTTCTTATCACAAGCAGCAAACAGATCATGTCTACCATTTTTCCCAAGAATTCCACAGATATTCCACCAGTTGACCAAAATAGGACCGAAATTGAGTGTTTTTGAGAAATATGATATGATCAAAAAGAAAAATCAAACGTTGACCAGCATCACTTATGCTCAGTTCTGTAAGCAAACATCAACTACACAACACAGAATATTGTTTTCGTTTGACACTGAGAAGGGTATAATACACATGGCATTTCTGCAAGCACAGGTGCCAGACCCAAAAGTAATCACCGATTACAAAAGGGAAACATTCAAGTTTCATACCAAAGATGTGCATCTTGTGGATCAAATGGATCTACACAAACAAATTGGAAAAATGGTTTTCTCCATGCTAGAAAATGCTTCTACTGCTGCCACTAAGCTACAAATATCCCTGAGCAATGTCCAGACGCAACTAAAATTAGAAAAGATATCATCCTTTGCAAAAGATAATATAATTAAGACGCTAGAAGAACTGGTCCTCAAGATCGGGTATGATCCCTCGAATGTGAAAGCAGTCGAGGAGATGCTTAAAAAGAAAAATGTTGATATAGAATCTCTGATGAAATAGTTGAAACTTCCACCAATAGAAGATGCACAGGCAAAGGAGATAGTTGAGACAGAAGGGGAAAAGTATGATATGCTCAAGTTGATCATGGAGCAGAATGCACAATTGAAGGAGATGGAAGCTGAATTGGAAAATCTAGTGAAGGAGAAGGAACAATCAAAGCCCATGCAATTCATTCCACTGAGTGCAGTTCTACTCATAGGAGTAATCATAGTATCTATGACAGAAATTCCTCCAGCAACTCCACTGACAGCTCTGGAGAAAACAGTGGAACTGGCGAAATCCATGGAGGAGATGAATTTGCAAGAGACAGAGATCAGTAGACTCAAAAAGGAGGTTGAGAACCTTTAGGAACTCAAATACTCCTAACAAACTAGCTACTCTAAGGAGAAACAAATTTTAGACAAGCTCAAACAAGAATTACAACAGCTTCAAAAGAAAATAGTGGCAGGAAACACACTTGTTGAGGTAAAGGAAAGTGTCTGGATGGATATCACCAATTCCATGAATGAAATATGGCCTATGATACAAATCATGTTCGAGAAAAACGAACTAGTGAAAAGAAGTAAGCAGGCTATTGAAAAGATAAGAGGAGAACTAGGAGAGATGCCCACAGAAGCTACTGAGATCATCAAATTCCTGAATTCAGAAACCAGAGAGGATCTAGAAGAGTTGAAAATTGAAGATAGGACAGAGAAAATCCTTGAGGTTAAGAGGGTCCTGAGGACTGATGCTACAGCTGGAGGAAAAGGTCCAGACCATGAACATAGGAGTGCAAAGATTCTTCAGCAAAATTGAAGCTCTGCAGAAGAAAGGCCTTCCTGGTTTAAGAGTCATAAATGACAAGTTAATGACACTTGCGGATTATAAAAAGAAACTAGCCATTGTGGCTAAAGACAGCTCGAAATTCTCAGGAATACAAGGTAGTATCACAGGCAAGGTTTTCTTAGATGCTTTACAGACAGACATCAATATACAACATGAGATCTGGTACATATTCATCGTCAAGCCAACTTTTTCCAAGTACACAGAGATGGATGAAGTATGTCGAAGACTACTCAAAGTCGTCATTCCCAGTCACCTTCGATGGGAAGAGATTTGCAATATGATCAAGTAGAAGATGAGGTGTCCAAGCCTAGTCATCTATCCAGTCAGATGAGATCGTGCAAAGGAATCACCAACGACCTACCCCAGAAATCAGCATGAAGTTTCAACACATCATCAAACAGTTTCCTAAATTTTTGTATCTTGTTAAGTTAGTTAGCTAAATTTAGATTTGCCACGTCCTGATCTTTAATGATAGGATCGTATGTATTTTTTATTATAAATACTTCAAACTTTGAAGTACTGAGGGTTGATCTTTACGCCCTGTAAGCCCAAAAGACTGTAATTTTTATGAGGAGATCTTCCAGTAATACAAAAGGGATGTTTCACAGGATTCTCGCGTGTTATTCATTGGTGATGTTTTCTTTTCTATGTTAAATGTTCTTCTTGCTCTATTGTCACATTGTTTTCTAGTCTAATATTTTAAAGTAGCGCATGTTGCAGGATTTATCTTTGTATACCTTGTTTCCGGCTTTGAAAGATCTTAGTGTTTATCTTTCTTATATTACAGTGAAGAAATTCTTAAATGCTTCTTTACTTTAATTGATTTTCTCATATTTTCCGCTATTCATCACTTTACTTCTAAAGAATCCAACGAATGCATTATCTTGCCCTTTGAAAAGAATCTTTTTGTTTTTGTTTATATTTCTATCTTTATAATACAGACCCCATAGCCCAATGGATGCGTAAAATCATTTCATCCAACTTAACAAAAAACAACAACAAATCGTTCAATTGTATTTCGTTTTACTAGCCTAATATCTAGAAGTTAAAACAAATCTAAATCATATAGAGAGATTCCTCTTTGAAGCTGGTAGGGCTAGATTCCAGTTTCGAAGTGGTTGGATAAAGTTACCTCTGGTAAATTCCTTCTTCCCTGACAACCTCTGGGAATTTACAGAGCGATAACAGGATTTACATAAAGAGGGATGTATAGGTTTATGTTTCATCCTTATGGTGTAGTCTCTTTATACTATTGATCCATAATTTATTTTGGATTGCATGAAATAAAACATAAATTCAAGGCCTTATTTGAAATCAAAGAAATAAAAGCTAATCTTTCAACTCAATAAATTTGATAACAAGATATAACATGTATACCTAGACCTAGACCTGGACCTTTCCTTGCCTTGCCTTGTCATGCCTTGTCTTTCCATGGTCTAGGTCATGGTTTATGTCATGGTATAGGTCACGGTAATTGTGTAGATATAGGTCTTGGTCTAGGTCTAGGTATAGATCATGGTTTAGATATAGTTCTAGGTCTATGTCATGGTCATGGTTTAGGTCTAGAACTATTGCCAACATGTCCCTGAATGGCTTTAGGAGGCGAGTTTCAAATCGCCATAAAACTCTATATGGGTATTGTATGGATGAATTGTCTATTGAATTGGATTTGAGGAACCATGTTTCATCTGGTGGGTCCCATGTGTTGTCATTTCGTTTCCTGGAAAAACGTTTGTTGGAGGATCACCAAGACTAGGGTTTTTCTCAATGATACATAGTGTAATTCTTGAACAAGAGGTCAATTTTCAAGAACATTGTGCCAAGAGATTGTGGGTAGCATGGTTATGTGGGACTTGGCCAAACAGACGTGTGAGAGATTACAGAACTCTGTTATGATACTCGATTTTGATTTTATGCCCCCAGACCAGATTGTCAACATGTCCCAGAATTACTTGAGGAGGTGAGTCACAACTCGCGATAAAACTCTAATCGTGATTTCGATGGATGAACTGTCAGTTTCATTGGATCTGGGGAATTGGGTTTTAGCTATTGGGTCCCCTCCACTATTGTTGTGTTTCCCAGAAAATCATTTTTTGGAGGATCATCGAGACTAGGGTTTTTCTCAATGAGGCATAATGCAATTCTTGAACCAGAGGTCGATTTTCAAGACCATGGTGTTGGGATATTGTGGGTAGCGTGGTCATCTAGCACTTGGCTAAAAAGAAATGTGGGATCTTACGAAAATCCGTTATCCTTCTCATTTTGGATTTTACACCCAGGGACCAAATTTCCAACATCTCCCTAAATGGCCTGAGGAGGTGAGTTTCAACTCGTGATAAAATTCTAATCGAGACTCAGATGGACGAACTGTCAGTTGCATTAGATCTGAGGCACCTGGTTTTATCTAGTGGGGCCCTTCCATTTTCATTCCACTTCCCGTAAAATCATTTGTTGGAGGATCATTGAGACTAGGGTTTTGATAAATGACGCATAATGCAATTCATGAACAAGATGTTGATTTTTAATAACATTGTGATGGGTGATTGTGGATAGAATGGTTGTGTGGGAATTTTCAAAATAGACATGTGGGAGCTTACGAAACTCTGTTATGCTACTCATTTTGGATTTTACACCCCTGAACCAAATTTCCAACATGTCACTGAATGACTTAAGGAGGCGAGTTGAAGCTTGCGATAAAACTCTAACTAAGACTCGGATGGATGAACTCTCGATTTCATTGGATTTAGGCACTAATTTTAAGCTAGTGGGGCCCCTCCACTTTCATTTTGTTTCCTGGAAAATCATTTGTTGGAGGATCATTAGGACTAGGGTTTTCATGAATGAGGCATAGTGCAATTATTGAGAAAGAGGTATATTTTCAAGAACATTGTGCCAGAAAATTGTGGGTAGTGTGTTTTCATGAGTCTTGGACAAAAAAAATTGTTGGAGCTTATGAAACTCCATTATTCTACTCAGTTTGTATTTTATGTCCCCGGGCCAAATTTCCAACATGTCCCTGAATGGATTGATGAGGCGAGTTGAAACTCATGATAAAACTCTAACCAGGACTCAAATGGATGAACCGTCGGTTGCATTGGATCTGGGGCACTGGGTTTCAACTAGTGGGGCCCCTCTGTTGTCGCTTCATTTCCTAGAAAAGCATTTGTTGGAGGATCATTGGGACTAGGGTTTTTCTCTATGAGGCATAGTGCAATTCCTGAAAAAGAGGTTGATTTTCAAGAACACTATGTCAGGTGATTTTGGGTAGTGTGATCACATGGGCCTTGGCCAAAAAAAAATTTAGGAACTTATGGAACTTCATTATGTTGTTGGTTTTTATTTTGGATCCACAGACCAAATTGCCAACATGTCCCTGAATGGCTTGAGGAGGTGAGTTGCAACTCACGATAAAAATCTAACTGGGACTCAGATGGATGAACCATTGGCTGCATTGTATCTGGGGCACTGGGTTTCAACTAGTGGAGTCCCTCTGCTATCATTTTGTTGCCCAAAAAAGAGTTTATTGGAAGATCATCGAGACTAGGGTTTTTCTCAATGACGCATAATGAAATTCTTGAACAAGAGGTTGATTTTCAAGAACATTGTGTCAAGAAATTGTGGGTAGCATGGTCACATGGGCCTTGTCCAAATATACATGTGAGAGCTTAGGAAACTCCATTATGGTACTCGATTTTGATTTTACGCCCTCAGACCAAATTTCCAACATGTACCTGAATGGCTTGAGGAGGCAAGTTGAAGCTCATGATAAAAATCTAATCAAGAATCAGATGTATGAACCATCAATTGCATTGGATCTTCGACACCAAGTTTAGCTAGTGGGGCCCCTGTTTCATCATTCAATTGCACGAAAAAGATTTTATTGGAGGAGCATTGGGACTACGGTTTTTCTCAGTGATTATTACATATGTTTGACAATTTAACACCTTGTAAGGATAAACATGGCATGGCGTGGCAAGTCATGAAATGGGAAGGCATGGCATGGAAAGGCAAGGTAAGGCATGGCATGGAATGGCATTTCATGGAATAGTAAGGAAATGAATGGCAAGGAAAGGCATGGCATGGAAAGGCTAGGCATGGCATGACATGGCATGAAAAGGAAAAGGCACAATATATCATGGAAAGGCAAGGCATGGCATGGAAATCCAATGCATGGAAAGGCAAGGAAAGGAAAGGAATGACATGGAAATTAAATGCATGAAAAGGCATGGCATGACAAGGCAAGGCATGCCATGGTATGACATAGAAAGGCATGCCATGGCATGGAAAGAAAAGGAATGGAATGGAAAGGCAAGGTAAGCCATGACATGGAAAGGTGAGGCATGGCATGGGAAGGTAAGTCGTGGCATGGAAAGGCATGGCTTGGCAGCGCAAGGTATGGTATGGCATGACAAGGAAAGGGATGGCATGGAAAGGCATGGAAAGGCATGGCATGTCAAGTAAAGGCATGACAAGGAATGGCATGGAATGGCAAGGCAAGGCATGGCATGTCATGGAATGGCATGGTTTGACAAGGAAAGTCAATTCATGGCATGACATGGCATGGAAAGGAAAGACATGGCATGGCAAGGTATGGCATGGAATGACATGGAAAGTGAAGGAAAGGAAAAGCATGGCATGGAAAGGCATGGCATGGGATGACATGGCATGACATGAAAAGGAATGGAATGGCATGGCATGGAAAGGTATGGCATAGAAAGGTATGAAATGGAAAGGCAATGCAAGGAAAGGCATGGCATGGAAAGGAAAGGCATGGCATGGCAAGGCAAGGCATGGCATGACATGGAAATTGAAGGAAAGGAAAGGCGTGGCATGGAAGGGAAAGGCATGACTTGGAAAGATAAGGCATGGCAAGGCATGACATGGAAAGGAAAGGCATTCCATGGCATGGAAAGGCAAGGCATGGCATGGAAAGGAAAGGCAAGGAAAGGTAAGGCAAGGCATGGCATGGAAATGTAAGGAATGACATGGCATGGCATGGAATAGCAAGGCAAGGCATGACATGGAATGATAAGGGCATGGCATGACAAGGGCATGGCATGGCAAGGAAAGGAAAGAAATCACAAGGAATTGCATGGAAAGGCATGACATGACATGTAAAGGCATGGCTTGGAAAGGAAAATCATGGCATGGCATGACATGGCAAGGAAAGGAATGGAATGGAAAGGAAAGGAAAGGCATGGCAAGGCATGACATGGTAAGGTAAGTCATGGGAAGGAATGGCATGGCATCGCATGGGAAGGAATGGCATGGCATGGCATGGAAAGTAAAGGCATGGAATGGCATGGAATGGCATGGAATGGCATGGAATGGCATGGCATGGAAAGGTAAGGCAAGGAAATGCAAGGCATGGTATGTCAAGGAAAGGCATGGCATGGCATGCCATGTCAAGTGAAGGTAATGAAAGAAAATCCATGGCATGGAAAGGTAAGGCATGGAATGGGAAGGAAAGGCATGGAAAATCATGGTATGGAAAGGAAAGGCATGGCATGGCATGGAGTGTCATGGCAAGGAAAGGCAAGGCAAGGCATGGAATGGTCTAGGTATAGGTCAAGGTCTAGGTATGGAAAGGTAAGGGAAGGAAATTCAAGGCATGGTATGGAAAGGAAAGGCATGGCATGGAAAGGCAAGGCATGGAATGGCATGACAAGGAAAGGCAAGGAAATGCAAGGAATGGCATGGAAAGGCAAGGAAATGTGAGGCATGGCATGGCAAGGAAAGGCATGACATGGCATGGAATGGCATCGAAAGACATAACAACCATAAAATGAAGCCAAAATTTCAATCATTCATAAATATAAAATTTTTTTGAATTATTTCTTTTACATACCAATGGTCATTCAAGTATACCATCAAGATCACTTATAATACTTATGGTCTCCATTAACTCTCATGCTCAAAGTAAGGCAAGAAGTATTGTACCTTTGACGAGTTATTACTTGGATTTTTTGTAGTTGGAAGTTTTTACCAACAACCAAGTTCATAAAGTGGTATACAACTTCACCTGGTCTATAATATTGAAATACATAACAACCTTTCTTTCATCTTCTTTCATCCTGTGTCAGATATTCTCTTTTAATAACCATGGACCCAATCAGAAATTCAATTCCTTCAGATTCTGTTATTGATTGCATGAGGGTCATCTTTCCCTATAAGCAACGTGCCAGCCAATAATCAGTGCGCCATTCATGACCTCTTGGGGAAACCACTATGCATATGTTCCTTGCAAAAAATGGAGCGCCAACACATGAGTCCATTAAATGACCAAAGCATAAAACATTGATGTTAGTTATTAAAAAATTAATAGAAGGTTTCATCGACCCTGATAGTATGAGATTTGAGATGTGACCATAATCAGTTCAAATATTTGATTCATCCTCCTCCAACTGGGATAATTCCATAGTTATAATTTGACCAATGGTGATTGAATATACATGATCCCATCTATTAACTCAATCTATGGATTCACAATCATCCATTTCATTACTACTACATGGACCACAAAAGAAAGAGAATTTTCTCATCCATATTTCAACTATGGCATTGTCTTATGTTTGAACTTAATGGAATCCATGAGAACCATGGATTTTTTTGCATTCATACCACTGTGATCGATCTACATCAACCACCTTCCAAAAATATCTATGTACATGTCCTTTCCTGTATGATTGGTCTTGATGGATTCTTGTTACCTCTCCCATTATTGAAGAACACCATTCAATAATGGATTTTGCATATCGAATGAGGGAATTAGTTGTGAACTTCATTTATCGCCTTTGTAACACTCTTTTGATGAATTTTCTTGCTCCATCATGCTCCCATTTCCCATTCCCAGACTCAAAATAGTTCCAAATGTGTGGTACCTTGAGTTTTTTGTGCAACATACACAACCATTGAAATACACGAGAACTTTTGAATTGGCCTATGTAACCATATAACCAAATCCTATGTTGATCCATATGTATTGTTCTTCTCCTTAATTTGATTGTAAAACAACTAAAATAAATGTTGTATGTAGGATAAGTCATGGAACCGATCATCTCTTATGTAGAAGTGATACTCCTTCAATATAAATCTATTATCTTCTTTATGAGCCAACCCATGCCTATATGTGATATGGACCATTATGTTCACCTTCTCTGAGTGATAATATTGGCTTTGAATCTCATACCTAGGAAGTCACCACTTGTATCTTTTTTATCTCTTTCCCTCCATTTGTTAGGGACCTAACCTCTATAACCCCTCACGTAGGTAGAATTATATATTTTCGATGTAGTAAAGGCCGATATTAATAAATAAGGCTTAGTTAATATGGTGAACAAATCAAATGTAAGAATACCTAATAGAATCTTTCGCTTCTAGAAATATCTTCCTCTAGATTATTCTTTTGGTAGATAGATTTAGTATAAATAGGAGTCGAGAGAATGAGAAGTATTTTTCTTGAGAATTATTGTAATAGACAATTGTTATATTGGAGGTTTCCCCCTCGAAGAGACAAGTGAATATTTCTCCCATTTCAATAAAGGTATCATTTTGGTGTGTTATTTGTTGGACAACTGAGAGGGGGGGGTGATTCAGTTGTTACCATGCTTAAACAATTATACTTATTTTAAACTCTTTGTTGAAACACTTAATGACATTCACAATAGTGCAGGGAAGTAAGCAATAGTGTATTCAACATCAGTCACACACATGAGATACATAGAGACAGATATTTCCTGAGGAAACCCATAAAGGGTAAAAACCTCTTTTTCTTTATATGATAAGTAATATTTACATTCTTTACATTATCATACATATGAGCACCAACTCATAATGAGACTGCAACCTCAGTTTTGCAAGCTGCAACTTGCTGAGAGCACCAACTCTCTATTTTCTCTAGCACCCACTAGAAGGAAGAGCCAACTCTTTGGTTTCTCTAGCACTAACTAGAAGGAAGCACCAACTCCCTGGTTTCTCTAGCACCAACTAGAAGGAAGCACCAACTCCCTGGTTTCTCTAGCACCAACTAGAAGGAAGAACCAACTCCCTGTGTTCAAACACCCACTTGAACCTCTGAGGACACCAGTCCTCCCTAGCACCTCCCAACCACCCTGAAATATAAATTCCTTTTTACTAAAACTTATTACAGTGATATAAAGTTATTCAATGGCTCACCAGCCTTGTCGTTGTTATGTTACACTGCTCTGCCCTATCTGCATCAATGTCTTCTTCACACCCCTTGCACTTTATGTTCTTATACCTTTTATGCTCTCTGCTCCATATCCCTTCAATGCACCATTCCTCTACTGTGCATTTCTGCTCCTGCGCTTTGCCTCCTTGCACACACCTGAATTCTCCTGCACAACGACCACCTTTATCTCTTCTTTGTTCCACATTATTATAGTCTCTGTGCTCTTTGTGCATGCAATATTCATCATGCCTCTGCATGCTCACTCCGCTCCAATCTCCTCCACATTGGAGATTTTTCTCCACTTCACTCTTCCATAGCTATCCAATCTCTTGTGCGCCACGTTCTCTCTCTATTCTGCATATTTTTCTCATTGTGAGTCCTCTGTCTGATCATCATGGTAACTCTTCATCTTCTCTGGTGGTTTCACCCATGCATCCATCATCATTGGGTGTTGTTCTGAGATTCCTTAGTTTCTCTGGTAGTTTAGACTCTACGTCTTCTCTGGCATAGTTGAGCTTATACTTTATGTTTCAGTTACAAACTTCAACCCTCATCCATATGTCAATCGCCTGTATCAATAATCCTTAATCCACTGGAAGATGCCTTGAGACTCTTCATATTCTTTGGTGATCACACTCAGTCCTCTTGGAGTCCTCTAGTAGAGATCATCATTTGTTTTAGTTGTTACACTGAGAAGCCCAAAAAGTAGCCTTGCAATCTTGTTCAACTTCACCTGCACCATTGGATTGAATTCATAGAAAATCGCGTTTACTTTTCCATTTCACACTTCGGCATTTCAGGATCCCTAGGGTAAAGATTTCATTACACTCCATGTCCCAATCCCCAAAACTCCGAAATGGAGCTTATCTGAACTGACTCCTTCCCTTCTCGTGACCACTAGCAGTGACCACAGGTTGTGCCAAAAGGTGCTTCATATTTCACGAGTTTATAAACTTCATCGAGTCTGATCGACGGTTGAAATCTCCATAGATCCGAAAGTCCAGATCTTATCGCGATCTCGCATCTCACGAGTTTCCACACCATGCTATGTTGACTCCAAGTCAGTGAAATTCCAATCGCTTGCCACTTGTCCTATGATTCGATGGTCCAGATCTGATCTTGATTCAACGACTCAGATCATATCGCGATTTCGGCATTCTTGTTGCAAAGTGTTTTGACACTCCAACTTCCGGTATCCGAAACCCTGAAATGGGGTTGGATCAACGATTCACATCAAACCTTGGTCTGATGGCTCAGATCATTTCTCATTTCATGATTTCAGCATTCCTATGGTATTGTTTCTTTCCTCTCCAAGTCGCGATTCGTGAAACCCCGAAATGGAGTCTTTGACATGATCTAATCTTCTACCACACATCCCTCTTGGATCAGTGGTCAATATTTTATTGAGACTTCGCAACTCCACGAGCCTTCGTTGTGCCTGATCAATGGTTCAGATGAGTCCTCGATCCAACCGTTAGGATTATTTTGTGATTTCGCATATCATGATTTCGGGACTCCTGTTGTAAAGAACCTTGACATTTCCATCTCCCGATATCTGAGATCCCGATAGCCAAAACTCCGAAATGGAATTGGACCACCGCTTTGATCTTGCACTTTAAATAATGTGCAGGTTCTTCTTGATCCAACGATGTTCGAAACTTATGCTTAGATCTGACGCCTGAGATCTGTCCTCCTCTTATGTTCGTTCTTCTTGTCTATAATCAGATCTGACGGTCCTCCTTCTTTTAGGAATTTAAATGGGATCCAATGATCACTGACGCTTCTCCTCCCGAGATTAGGCATTACATTTGACTCTGCGCTAATTCCTCTTGAGCTTACTTTGTCCTTGTTTTTCCTTCGTTGCATACTCTGATATTTCCATTAATGACAAGCACATACTTCCTATAAAGCATGCCAACCATCCTCTGCACTATCTCTTCTGATCTTATCGAGTTTTCTCTGCAGCATCTTCCCAAAATACTTCTGGTGCCCATCTATTACATTCTTCCTATACTCAAGCCATCATCGTTTTTTTACTTTCCATCAATGACAAGTATACGTTGCCTGTAAAACATGCCAACAATCTCCCCCTTTGGCATTGATGGCAACAAAGGCCCAGATTCTTTTCTCCCCCTTTGACATCAATGTCAAAGAGGAGACATGCTCCCCCTAAGTTGTTGCAGTAATTTTAGGAGGCATTAGATATTCAAACAATACAAATCTCCCCCTAACAAGATGGACTCTTTTAGGTGTGAGACGAAATGACACCCAGCTTCTGTCTAAGATATTCAA